>CABFOV010000145.1:138675-156436 GCA_902141375.1 Timema poppense
GCTTAGCAGCAACAAATGTCTCTCCCCCCACCCCCACCCCTATTACTACGCCCCTGTCTAAGAGAATGGAAATTAATGGTCTAATTAATAAATAATGTAGCATAAACTGCCTAAATAAAGGGTGGATGAAGTAAAACACACGGTGGGAGGAGGGAGGGCGGGGAATCCCACACAGTGTTACCTGCCGGGATTAAAATCCAATAGTAAATGCAAACAATCTTAAATGGAGGCCTGTGAAACATCAAGAAAATTATTACTATCTCCTTTAAGGGTATTTGCTCTAATATCTATAGGTCAGGACAAGAAAGATTCTAAGTTCACTTTGAGTACACTCCCATGTTCTAATGAATTTACGTGTGTGACTCAATTTCCTATACTAAAATGTAATTTTTATTTTTGTATCACCCGCCTCTGTGGCGTAGTTAGCTAACGCGCTTGTCGTGTTGAGCTCGACTGCTGAGGACGGGGAGATCGAGGTTCGAATCTCGGTCGGGTGAACTGGGGGTGGTTTTTCCTAAATGGTTTTCCACTCTCCCTCCACGCAAATACGGGTTCACTTCCTCTAATTCAACCTTCCCAATTCCTAATCCATTAGAGTAATTAGTACTTAAAAAGCGTATAACCCGAACGGGTAGTAAGACGCGGTGCTAAATATTATTTTTGTATCGGGCGTCTTCCTGCCTGTTTGGGTTACCAGAAACTAATACCGTCTTTCTCTAGGCATTGCCGGTGAATTTATTCCCAACTCCCTTCTAATCTTTAACATTCAGATTAACTAATCAAATAACTTTAGGTCAAGTTGAGTTTTCCTAAAGTAACCCACACAAAGCTAAGAATGATGCACTAGCCTAGGACTTTAAAGTTGGCTCCTCAAGATATACAAACCTTTACTATAGTCTAATCTTCTCAGGAAGGACCTTTGAGAAAATACAATATTTTTTATCTAACGTTGATAACATTTCACTGTATAAGTGTTATTAGGTATTGATAATATATTTCAGATGTGACAGATGTAGATCACGTGATTTGAATACATAAATGCGTGAAAGTAGATCAAGTAACTTTTCTAGCCATCAGATAAGTTCCTTCCTATAAAAATTGAACTGTATATTTTACCAAAAACACAAAATTTAATATTTTCTAAAGGCGTTGTAGCTATACTCAATAAGACAATAGTAATGTATTTTATCTACGTCTTAGTCCCATTTTAATATATTTAATGAAATATAAGAAAGATAATCCATAGCTAAATAGTTGGAAGGTTATTTACGTAATAATTTTGCAAAAGTATTATTTTAAATGTCCTAAAACGGAAAAAAAAAAATTGTTTGAAGCTAATCGTTTAAATAAAACACTTAATTACACTGACATTTCTTTGGACACTAATAATTATTTCTTCTAGTTATGTTTTTTTAAACTAATATATATAAATCCCCCATAACGCTTTTCATACACTTTCACACTTTACTTATCGTCAGGATTATACGCATTTTAATTACGCTTATAGAGTATGGATGAAGAAGGTATGGTTCTAGAGGAAATGTATCCACATTTCAGCGTAGGTTAAGTGGAAAACTACCTTCATCACACTCCCTTCCTGTCACCGGTGAACTAGATTAGATGAGATTGATATTTAGTCCACGTGCCCATCAATTTGGGTTTTTTTTTGTCCAAACTACTACGCCAAATTTAAATTTGATTTATTTTACCCTCCAAGCAGTTTTGTACAAACGTTCATTTTGGTTAGAAGTTATTTAAAACAAACCTACAGATTAAGTTGGGGATGTAGGGGACGTGAGAAAAGGTCAGTGTTTTTTTGCAATTTTTATAGTAAAACATTTTGATAGCTAAAAAAAATAATAATCAAATATTGCCTCAGTACAGACATAATTGTATTCACATGGTGACTTCAACAGTTGTTGAATATTTTCAAGGGTGTCCTGAAATTTAATGACAACATTTTCTCTTAATTTAAAAAGTTGATCATCAGTTGAACTGACTGGGATTTGAACTTCGATCTCCCCATTATCGACAGGCCAGTCTAACGCAAGAGTGACGTCCTAGACTGTTCAGCCACTGAAGCTGGTTGATCACGAAGCTAGTTTGGTTGTTCAAGTATTTCTTCTTCATCAGCTTTATGCCATCACCTTTGCTGGATTTATACAAATCAAGATTTGTACTGTAAGTAAACAAAAGGAAGGAAGAGATTTTTACCCGGGAGTAAATCACCCGCTACGTAATCTCTGTCCCCCGAATTTAAATTTGGCCAATAACACGAAGTCACCCCCTCGGTGGTCAGATGGTCTAATGTAGAGGTGGGCGACATATTTTTCAATGTAGCCACAGGTGTGTAAAAATTGAGAAATTAGGTTGCTCAATCCAATATTTAAAACAATAAGTTTATCAAAAGCGCATTCAATTTAACTATTCAGTCATAACTGCCTAGGATACAACTGATGAAAATTGTGAAAGAGGGTGAAAGGGAGCATTGGATATCAGTGACGTGGAATGCTTTCAACGATATGGAGGAAATATTAAGTTACAACCAACACAGGCCGTCAGGAAAAAGTTTATTTTACTGTAAAATATGGCAAACTCAAATTCACTACACTTTTATGGCCAATTCCCCCATGTGGCGCAACCCGGTTCTAATGCATCACTAAAAATATACTGGACTGCCCATGACAGGCAGACTAGGGTCCGGATTCTGTGCTGAGGGTGGTTTTTACCAAATAGTTTTCTATTTTCCCTCCACACAAATGTGGGTAAGCTTAACTTTAAATTAAACCTTCCTTATCCCTAATATGTTTTGGTTACTAGTTCATATACGTATAATCCGAACAAGTACTGTGATGAAATGAGGTGAGGTAAAAAAACAAACATAAAATAATCACAAAAGTTATTGAATATTTGCCATGAACAAGATGGCAGTTGATGATAAACTTTTTATATGAAGAGGAAAAGAACTGGTCAAATTATGCAATGTCCATGACATAATTAAAACCTGGTGAGGTACGCATGTGTATAGAACTAAACCAAATATTGTATCAACTGGTTGAACTGATACAATCTATTATTTACGTTGGCAAACAAAGTGTTAAGTGTCGTAAAAACTGCAAAGATACTGAATATAACTGACGTTATTTTCCATACCATAGTAAGGAATGGTGTGACCTGTAAAACTCGTATCTCTTCACCTGTGTATATATATATTGGTTTGAGTCCCAGTGGGGTGTGCTAGGGCTTTTTTCCCTAAATGGTTTTCCACTCTCTCTCTTCATACAATATGGGTAAATTACCATTTACTCCAGATTCTACCTTGCTCTTTCCTTGCCCATTAGAAAAAAATAAGTGAATAACTCAAACGTGTAGTAAGACGTGGTGCACAAAAGACAAAATAACACATGATGAAGTGTTTGGTTGCTGTAACGTTACATTTGTGTGGCGAGAATGATAGCATGTGTGGCTTCAGTTTCCGTGCCAAAGAGAGCATGTATGTCGGAAGATAAAGCATGGTTTACACGCTGCGAGCTACTGGCTAGTCGGTAAGACAGTAGCTGACCTTCTAACTGGGTGGACAGCTACTGGACCTTTCTCTACTGACCCCTGCTATTCACACAATGCGAGCTACTGGCTAGTAGCTGACCTTCTAACTGGGTGGACTTCTACTGGACCTTTCTCTACTACCCCTGCTATTCACACAATGCGAGATACTGGCTAGTAGCTGACCTTCTAACTGGGTGGACAGCTACTGGGCCTTTCTCTACTGACCCCTGCTAGTCACACGCTGCGAGCTACTGGCTAGTAGCTGACCTTCTAACTGGGTGGACAGCTACTGGGCCTTTCTCTACTGACCCCTGCTAGTCACACGCTGTGAGCTACTGGCTAGTAGCTGACCTTCTAACTGGGTGGACAGCTACTGGGCCTTTCTCTACTGACCCCTGCTATTCACACAATGCGAGCTACTGGCTAGTAGCTGACCTTCTAACTGGGTGGACATCTACTGGGCCTTTCTCTACTACCCCTGCTATTCACACAATGCGAGATACTGGCTAGTAGCTGACCTTCTAACTGGGTGGACAGCTACTGGGCCTTTCTCTACTGACCCCTGCTAGTCACACGCTGCGAGCTACTGGCTAGTAGCTGACCTTCTAACTGGGTGGACAGCTACTGGGCCTTTCTCTACTGACCCCTGCTATTCACACGCTGTGAGCTACTGGCTAGTAGCTGACCTTCTAACTGGGTGGACATCTACTGGTCCTTTCTCTACTGACCCCTGCTATTCACACAATGCGAGCTACTGGCTAGTAGCTGACCTTCTAACTGGGTGGACATCTACTGGGCCTTTCTCTACTACCCCTGCTATTCACACAATGCGAGATACTGGCTAGTAGCTGACCTTCTAACTGGGTGGACAGCTACTGGGCCTTTCTCTACTGACCCCTGCTAGTCACACGCTGCGAGCTACTGGCTAGTAGCTGACCTTCTAACTGGGTGGACAGCTACTGGGCCTTTCTCTACTGACCCCTGCTAGTCACACGCTGTGAGCTACTGGCTAGTAGCTGGCCTTCTAACTGGGTGGACAGTTATTGAGCTCTGCTGAATGGTGATGGTAAATTAAAATATCTAAAGATCGCTTAGTTCTTTTCGTAAGGTAATAAGATCATTCTCTTTAATATTGTGTGATCAATTGTCAAATATAAATAAGTATGCCAGGAATAGGACAATTAAATCAAAAACGCCAAAAACAACCACACGCAATATTATCAAGTATCTGGTCAGCTACTGACTGACCTGTGCGTTCACACGAAGCCAGTGGCTGACCCTCAGTTATTGGCTCTATCAGCTCGTCCCGTGTAAACTAGGCATCAGTCTTGGAGCTTTGCACTTTGTGACGCAAGCATGCATTCCCACATATGGTGGTAGTCAAGGTTATCCTCGCATTGCAGTATTTCTTATGGGTATGGCAGTTTTTTGGCTTCAATACCCTGGCCTAAGAGATATCTTAAAAGGTTTTGTCGTGACCCTGTTAAAAGTTGTCTTTATTTGTTTGAAGAAGGCTATAACGTCTCTAACCGTTTATTTTGACTTCAAAACTTCGAAATTTCGCGTAAAACATTGAAAATATGCTGACCTCTCCTTTTCATTAACTTTTTTTTAAATTTCAGATTGAAATATAAAGTTTTTAATACTATCAAAACATGTTGCCAGCTTTAACCTCAAATTTGGTGCAAATAATATATCACTTATTAAATGATGCTGGATTTATGATGGTCTGCAACGCATATCAGGAGTCTGGTAAAGACCGTACCCTTAAGATGGGAGTGTAGGGGACGTGAGAAAAGAACAGTGTTTTTTTTGTGCAGTTTTTATAGCAGAAAATTATTTGGCCAAAATAAATCAAAGAATACTCCAATAGAAATTTAGAGTTTAATTTTCTTCACATGGTGATATCACAGTTCTTGAATACATATCAAGAATGTCATATAAATTTTTGACAACTTTTTCTCTCCGTTTAAAAGTTTCTCATCAAATGTTTATATACTCTTGACAGATATTCAAGAACTGTTGAGGTCAATAGACGAAGAAAATTAAACTCTGTTTCTACTGAAGAAATATTTAATTTATTTTGGCCAAATGAGTGTTTTGTGATAAAAACTGCAAAAACACTGATATTTTATTGCGTTCCTTACACTCCCACCTTAATGCCATTGTGGAGTCTTAGGGAGCCCCGGTTACCTTTTAAGACGGCTATTGAGTCTAAGGTTTAAAGATAACATAGTTTGTATTTTACGATGATTCTAAAAAGTAGACCTATAACATCAAGAAAGCTATAATTATGATATTAAAGTCACAACTTCTTTATAATTATGTAAGATAGTAAGAATATAAATTTTAAGTAGTAACGAAAGATGCAGAGCTCATGCCTATCGAAGTCCAAGTTGTAATAGAAGCTGACAATTAGTCAAGGAAACTCTTGTTGGTGCTTAACATAGTGTATATTTGAATGGACAAATCCTGTTATCCAGATATTGAAAATCATTCTTATCAGAGTTGGATTAGGTTTGTTATTCGAGGCTAAGTTTGTTTGAAAACCTCATGCCTATAAAAAAAAATGTGTTTACAAAATGCAGTTGAAGTACTCCCCCGATCTCCTCTTACCCCACAATCCTACAAAACAGTACAATACTACTAAAGAAGGAGAAACGCAGAACAAAGGGTTTAGCGAACAGAGCATGTGTTCTATAGTAGCCTAAAGATTGATTTTTCTCGCATTCTTGTTTTGTTGCTATACATGTAACTTTGTAGCCCTTATGTATACATATAACAGCCTTAACAAGTAGTACGTGCACCCCATATAGCCTTTACTAGCACCTATAACATCCAACAAATGCGCCTATATTAGCCCTTACGTGCGCCTATGATTGCTTTTGCGTGTCCCAATAATAGCCTTAACGTACACTTATAATCTCCTTACGTCCACCAATAAATGTCCTTGCGTGCACCAATATCACCCTTGATGTGCGTGTATAAAATTTCTTACGTGTACGTATAATCAGTGGCGGCTCGTAGCTAAAATTAGTGGGGGGTGCTGACCCAGAAAATGTTTAGCCTTTGTTTTAAAATTGTGTAAAAGGAAAAAACCATGTATAAAAAGAAAATTTATTCTGGAACTTGATAAAATCTTAACAAAAAAAAAGTTTAATTACTTTAACTTAAATTGTTACAATTCACGCTTGATCTATTCATTTAAAAATGAAATACATTCTTCTTGTTTTAATTTGCGCAAAAAGTTCAATAATCTTCTCCTTGATATCTGGATGACAATTGAGGACATTTTTCTCCATTAGTTTTTCTGTTAAATAAAAGAACAGAAAAAAAATCAAATATAATAGCTGGAAGCAGAATAATAATCTAATTCTACACTCTTCTACACTTTATCACATTCAAGAATATGGTACACGGTTTTTAAGCACAACACACGCTGAGTAAAAAAACACTTCCTTCTTCCACCATTGCGCTAGAGCCGGCACTGCGAGAGCAACTCTCTCTACCTGGCAGTCCCGCCTTCCTCCCGACCCCCCTCCTATGTGCGCATGCGCACAACAGTCAAACACCACGTCGATGGTACTGTGAATCGCACAGTTCTATACAAATATTTTTGTATCTTTTTCATAAACTGGTGGATGGTTACTGAAGTACTGATATTAATATTAAGAATTATATTTTGTACTACAAAAATAAAGAGAGAATTAAAGAAAAAAAGACTCGTTATATTAAATGTTATCGATAATATCAAGTGTAAATAGGGGGTGCTGCAGTTCCGCAGTGCATATACACGAGCCGCCATTGCATATAATAGCCAACCTGGGTGCACATATAATATCTTTAACGTACACCTATAAATATCATTTAAGTGCATCTATAACAGTTTTTACGTGACTATAATACCCTTTACGCGCGCCAGAGACGTCGGAGTCTCTGCTATAGGAAATTAGACAGTACAAATTATTTCTTACTTTTTCTATTTTTTGAGGAATTACTAAAGTAGCAGCTCTGATTTAAAAAACTGAGTTTAATGGCTGGAGGGCTCGTTGTGTTGGCCACATGACACCCTATACCCGCAAATGTTAGCATTATCATCACCAACAGCGGCGGCCGCTCGGTCGGTATAGATCGCTTGTAGGTTGACACTATGGAGTTTTTATCACCGCATTTTACTACCCGTTTGTGTTATAGGCTTCACATATGTACTAATTACTCTAATGTAGAGGAAGGTTGAATTTAGAAGACGTGTATCCGCATTAGTTGAATGAGAGTAATAAAACCCTCAGTACAACCGATCGGGATACGAACCCCAATCTCCCAGTAATCGGTGGTATAGTCTATTAGAGGTGGATTTATTACTGGTGACCTGGCGGTCTAGGGGTAAGGTGTCAGACTTCTGTGCTGGCGGCCGGGGTTCAATACTAGGTCCCGGCACAGATTTATCTGATTATCAAACCCTTCCTTTACCTCTGACAAGACATCTTGGGAATGTGGGGAATGCCAGGCCTCCACCGTGGTTCGGATTCCACGTTAAACTGTAGGTCCTTCATTTCATCTCACAATCACCCTACCATTACACATTAGCGTAAGTGCGTATAACCCGAACGGGTAGTAAGACGCGGTGCTAATAATAATAATAATTATTATTTGTTCCTGTTAGTTCTATAAAGGTATGAAGGAAGCTGTTTGGTTTGGATAAACAAATAAAGAATAAGAGCGTATAAGTAGAGATAAATCCAAGCAAATTATTTTTAGTGACTCACATCCTACTAGCCGAACCATCTGCATATTTACACAAACGGAGTAGTGATGAGGAATGAGGAAATCAGAGGAAGTGGGCCATCGAGGGAGAGTGAGAGACAATTTTAAAAACATAAAACACCTCAGTACACTAAGATAAGTTTGTGAAACCGATCTCTCCCATGCCTGTCAAACTAGACAAGACAAGATTGATGCCTTTGTATCCACAGGAGTGGGTCCCAAGTAGATAGCATGGTAAAGGCCTGAGATGTTATCTCCTGGGCACTAAATATTCCGCGCCTCAGAGATTTCTTCTAATGACTATTAAATACCAATATATTTTACTGGTGTGCCTGTAGCATATGTATGGGGTCTCTGGAAGAATGTGAATAGCAGACTTACTAGATATGGGACGCTAGAATCCTCGATGTTCTCGAATCCTAAGGTATTTGAGAGAGAGTCGAGATTCGTTAAAATCTCAACAACAATAAAAGTCTCTCATACAATAATTATGAATACCTAAACTTGATATATCAATTTTAATCAATTGGAAAAAAAAAATATTGACTTGTGTAATTTGGAGGATAGTAAAAGCACAATTAATTTATCAATTAATTAACATAAAAAGTGTTCTCTTTGTTGTTTATGACGTAACAGAAATTACAAACAAGTTATCATATGTTTAGTGGCTTTAATACTTAAACGGATTTTTTTTTAATTCGATTTTAAATATTCTCAATTTACCTAAATTAGTACATTTTTAAAGATTTAAGGATTCGAATTTGGATTTGAGATTCGAAAGAAAATTTAATATTTGGATTAAGAAATATAGGATTCAACCCATCTTCACTTATGATTATAATATTTTTAATAACATTTTCTAATTAGTCTTTAATAAGCGTTCAATATCTTGATACACATTGAGAGGACAAATATGCAGCCCTCATTTCATAGTTATCTTCTAACATTTCTTTGATGCACGTCAACTGCTTCGGAAAAAAGTTATGTTTATAGAATTGAATCGTTTTAGGACAGTTATTTAAGGTTCGAGTGTAGGTAACATGAGCTAAGGTAAGTGGTTTTACAGTTTCTTATAACAAAATATTTTTTGGGTCAAAATAAGTCAAATACTTCTCCAGTAGAAACATAAGAACTTAATTTTCTTCACACAATGATATTAACAGTATAACATATAACAGTATCTGTCAAGAGTGTCATGGAATTTGATGACAACTTTTTATTTTTATTTAAAAAGTGTCTTATTTAATGCCACTATGCTCATTACAGATATTCAAGAACTGTTGATATCACCATGGGAAGATTTTTTTTATATAAAAACCGTAAAAGCACAGGCCTTTTCTCTCGTCCCCTACATCCCCACCTTAAAGCTACTATCATATTATACGTCAAATCATATGTTCTATTGCCATCAATTTTGACCAAACTTGTCAATACCGATTAAATAATTACTTTCAAAATGGTAATTGTTTCTTCCTACCTGCTTGGGATATCTGCATATTCACACGAATGAGTTAAGGATTCGTAAGTTAGAATTTTGAGAAATTGATTTAAAATGAGAGCGAGGAAATGATTTAGGAAAAATAGTCCTCTGTACTCATAACCGAGAGTCGAATCCTGACCTCTCGGTTAAAGGAACATCAGATTAGTCTTCGTTTACGTCTTAGGCCGTATGCCCGTCAATTCATGTGATAGTATAATCCTATTCTGTCAATATTTAGAGCAAAATATATTCGTTATGTGTTTGAATCCTAACCTATATTTCTATTGTTATTTCACTGTCGATCGAAGTACTTGTTACTGACTGACTTCCTTCCGTTTTGATAACAATTATTGTCATATTAGTGAATGTTAAAAACAAAACAAATATTCTTGTTGTAAATGAATGGTTTATTGTTTCGTTTAATAGAGACAGTTTGTTCGTTTTAAGTGAACACAATTATTGTTTGAGTAGGAAACATCTTCTCACATTTCAATGAAAGGTCACAGCACACCACACGTGTTTGTTAACGTACCGCGTAATGAGTAATTCTTTTAAAGTATCACGTTTAACGCATTTTTTAGCACCATGTATTAATACCCGTTGGGGCTATACGATTGTTTACGGATTAGAGGAAGCTAACCCGCATTTGCGTAGAGGGGGAGTGGAAAACCATTCAGGAAAACCAACCCCAGTTCACCCAAGCGAGATTAGAACCACGATCTCCCCGTCCTCGGCAGTCTAACTCTACACGAAACGAGTGCGTTAAGTAATTATGCCACCGAGTCGGATAAATTTTAATTCCTAGTCCCATTATTTAAACTATGGGAATATCCCCGGCGGATAGGAATACGTGAAGCACGGAAATAAAATAAAAACCTTCTAAGTAATCAGTTTTCTATTTTTCACTTTAAACTAACGGTTTGTCCCGTTCTTATCACGGATAAAAATTATCAAAACCATTTCAAATCAGAACTTTCAACAATTGGTTGCCCACTTTTTGGTAGTTTCTAGTTGTGCCCTCCTGAACTAGCTATGGCAACCACAAAACAATCATGTCAATTAATAAATTTAATAAATTAAGTATATAATACAAACTATTATCTTGTCCACAAACTGAGTACTCAAACAAACGCAATCCATTAACAACGCCATTTTTACATAATCACGCTCATAGAATAAATAAACTAATAGACAATATTACATAACTATATTGGAAAATAGAGCATCATAGTTCACCAGTTCACGAACCATATATGTGAATAGGTCAGTCAATGAGTGGGTTTTACCTTTTATTAGATAGATATCAAACTATTCCAGGAAATATTGAAATATCTTCATTAGTGTCAAATCGACCCCTTAAAGGGCACAGGCGTAGCGTTCCTTTTTGCCCTCCGACCTTGTGACAACCACGCCCATGCATAGACCATCTACAGTAGCCCCATGACTTATTTGGTGTTGACTGACAGTTCACAGATGAGCTTTTTAAAGTTACCAGACCAATATATTTATCCCTACGCTTAACCATATGATCTGAAAAACCATGTGTTTAGCAGCTGTCACTTCTGACAGCCAAAATTTAGGTATATACCTAAAAGTTGACTGTCAGAAGTCAGCTGTGAGCTGTCAGTCAGCACCAAAGAAGCCGTGGGGCTATTGTAGTGTGAATCCACCTCGAACGTCCGCGAGGGACAGGTGAGATTCTCGAGCAGACGAGACGGATGATCGAGCCAAGTTTCGGCCGGCCTGTCTCGAGTGATCATTGACCAGCTTGACAATGCGACGTCCTTCATGTGGACACGCGGCCGAGGGGACCATCCGTATCCACGCAGAGTAAGACAAACTAATCCGCGGGCTAAGTCGTTACCCCAATAGATCATAGCGCGGAACAAAAGATAAAACAATGAGAGCAAATTGAATGCCAGTTCATCTAAAATGAGTTTGGGTGGATATAAGTTCCATTAAGGATTTTTTTTAAAGTAATAACGCTACTTTTATTCCTGCTCGATATCGATACGATACATTCTAAAACAAGGGATGCAATTGTTTCATTTGATTGTGCCCTTACCCGCTTTGGTGGCAATATGGTCTTAGGCGTCACTCTCGCAATAGTTTAGCCTGCTGATGATGGGGAGGTATGGGTTCGATTCCGGTTGGGTGTACTTAGGGTGATTTTCCCCTAAATAGTTTTCCATTCTCGCTTCACGCAAATGAGGGTACACATCCTCTAAATTCAACCTTCCTAATTCCTAACACACTAGAGTAATTCTTTTTAGCACCACGTCCTACTACCCCTTCGGGTTATATACCTATGTACTAATTACGCTAATGTGTTAAGGTGCGGCAGAAGGGAGCGAGAGTAATTTTACAGTTTTTATAGAATTGAAATATTTTGGCCAAAATAAATAAATTTTTCTCCAGTAGGAACATGGAGTTTAGTTTTCTGCAGATGCTAATATCAACAGATCTTGAATTTATGTCAAGGGTGTTCTAGAATTTTGTCAAAACTTTTTAAATAAAGAGAAAAAGTGTTGACAACATTCCAGGACACCCTTAACATATATTCAAGATCTGTTGATATTAGCATGTGCAGAAAACTACGCTCTATGTATCTACTGGAGAAATATTTGATTTATTTTGGCCAAAAAATTTCAATTCTATAAAAACTGTAAAAACACTTGCGCTCTCTTCTGCCGCACCTTAAGGATTAGGGAAATTTAATTTAGAGGAAGTGCACCCACATTTGCGTGGAGGGAAATTATAAAACCATTTGGGAACAAAATCTTAGTGCGCCGAACCGGGATCGAACCCCAATTTCCCCATATTCTGCAGTCTAGTTCAACATAAGATTAGCGCGTTAGACCATGTGGCGAAGCAGATATTAGAGTAATTACAGTAGTATATGGGCGTATAACCCGAATGGGTGGTAAACCATGGTGCTAAAAAATATAATTGTTTTCTTAATGTAGACCACACTTACCATTTCTTGGCACGGATACCGCTAAGCTTTTGTTCGTGGTAGTTTATTCGGGCATTTAAGCAGTTCGAGCTACTAGCTCTAGGGATGCCTCAACGGTTGGCAGAATTGTTTCGGCAATGAGCTACAATGTTGGACCCATTTTTTTTACATCCATAGTACTGTTTCCAGCCCGTGGTCCGGGTTAGTTTTTTATTCAAGTCATATATATTTCCATTACCGGTTTGCTAGGCTTGTCGTAGTTTCATATGCCTTATTATCTAACTTAAGACGTCCCCAGCCGTTAATTTAGCACTGTGAAAGTTTAAACCTACATTTCACCGATGATATTTTTTGGCCATACTGGGAATCAAACCCGGGACCCATAACCCAGTAGGCGGGCAAACTACCAACCGAGCTAAGGTGTCGGATTTTTAGACCCATAAGTTATGAATTACTTTAGTTTGAACCCCGGTTAAAGAATCAGTTTTCGCACGGGAGAAAATCGGGTAGAGAGACAATGAATTGGAGCCTGCAATCGTGGACACGAGGAGTAAGGTGTAAGTCTATTATTTACTGGTTTTTCAGTGTGATGGGTGTCTCAGGGTCTCGAAAATCCAGCTGGTGTAATGAGGTGTTTTATTCTTAAGTGTTTTCCCAATCTACCCTCATCAAATACGGATACACTTTGTCTAAATTCAACTTTACTCATTCCTATTTAGTATGAATAGGCAAGCAGTTTGGAGGTGTAGGTAGTGAGATTTGGTGTAAAATATAAATGTATATGTTCTAAATGTTTAATCATAGAACTGTAAGATCTTAGTAGAGCAGGTTGCTTACTATTAGGCGCACTTTCTTAAGTTAAGATAGATTGTAGATTGAATGTTGATATAATCTGTTTTTACTACCCCTCCTCAAACTCTTCTGGTAGGCTTTCCCTGTGGATAGTGTGCTTGATATTAGACCCAGAGAATTTAAGGGACCGTTTCAAATAATTGGCTGTATCGGAGGCAGTTTACTCTCAGATAGTTTCCCTATCATATATCTAAGTGAATACTGTTCTAATTTATTTATATTGAGGTGGAGTGGAAAGTTTGTGAGTACATTTATAAAATGTTTGGTTTATATTTTGAAACAATCTAAAATATATTTTTGTAATATGAATATACCCATATAATACCCATATAAATTTTTTTTAACATACAGACATCTATATTCTGTGTATTCGTCTGTACTTAAAACATCGCTGAAAACTATTATCTGCGCTATCACCATATTACGTAGGCTACATATTTACACGATAGATCATTATCTTTCTAATATTCGCCATTTTCGTTCTCATGACCCTTACCTACGATGAGAGTTTAAAGAACTCGAGAAAAGGTCAGTGTTTTTGCAGCTTTTTGGCTTAAACAAATAAAATATACCTCCAATAGAAACATAGTTTAATTTTATTCACATGGTGATGTAAACAATTCTTGAATATTTCATTAGCATCGCGGATGAGAAAAATTTTTAAATGAAGATAAAATGTTGTCATTAAATTCCAGAACATCCTTGACAAATATTTAAGAACTGTTGAGAAGTCACCATGTGGAGAAAACTAAACTATGTTTATCTACTGGATAATTATTTGATTAATTTTTGCCCCCCCTCACCCCCTCAAAGTGTTTTTATAAAAACTGTAAGATACTGTCCTTTTCTCGCGTCCCCTTCCACCTCACCTTAATATTTGTTTGTTAATCTGTTTGCTTTAGCCAGTGTATTACAGCGTAAAAATCAATTAAAATGCTTATTTTTTAAAAGTAGTACTGAGTACAATTTAGAGCCCGTCTTACCCCGTGGATAACCCCCTAGTTTAGTAAGTAATACAGCTCGAACCCGACCTTACATCATGGAGCTGTTTTCTGTTTTCTACTTGAGTGGAACCGATACCAGTGAAACAGTTAAAACCATATTTTTAAAAAGTACAAAATAAATGAAAATTAATTCTTTTAAAATTAGTAAACTATTTCAGTGATCCAGATTCGTTCTTGTAAAATTAGTAAATGATACTGTGCACCGCACAGACTTACTCGCTATTTTATCTAAATTATTCTTGTAATTCGTAAGATAAGCGGAAAGAAATAATACACATTGTTGATAAAACATGATGGGGATAAAAAGGTAATCGCATTTCACCAAAGAGAATACATGAAATAATAGGCACTGTTATAGAAACGTTATTTGCTCTGTGAATTTTCAACTCCCCACTCCCCGAAACTCCATTTAAATGAAAATTATATTTACCTATATTTGGTAAAATATACACTTGATCAAATATTATTTAAAATAAAATGTTTATATCTTTAAGAGTGCTACAACTTTGCAGCGGTAAGTTGTTTCGTATCTCAAATATTCTCGAAGATATTATCAAAATTGAAAATTTATGCTTTTGGAAGTTACGTAGCCCACTTTCAAAGTTGTTTTTATGGGAAAATGAGATGCGTTGTAGTGCGATGTAATTTTAAATAGTGCCTGATAAAAAAATGTAATGAAAATAGTTATACCTTACTTTTAGACAGTCGATTTTTTCTCTCTCTTTTATCTTTAAAGTAAACCACCCTTAATTTTAGGGCTGTATAGATAATTCTGAAAAATCCTCTGGGAACCTTATGAAAACCCTAGATACCCAGTTTTGACCTGACCAGTAATATGGTTTTGGTTCCAATCCCAGTAAAAGACGGACATACTGTATAGAAAAAATCACTTTTTCGGGTTCATGGGGCTATAAAACGTTGACATCGTCCAAACAAGATTTGGTGATATGAGTGGTCGCGATAAATTAAAAATTCATAAAAACTGCACTTCTATACGTTTTCTATTTAGAACATAATATTATATTTAATCCCCGGTTAATTGGTTGTGAGATGTGATCTTAAACTACTACAGGATGTTTCACTTGCTCTCGGCTCCTGAGTGCTTCTCATACACCAATTATGTCCATTAGTTTGAAACTCAGGGGCCAACAAGCGACACACCCTGTATAATATATTCTAAAGAAACAGTCTGAAAAGGCTGAACCATAAGGAAATATACACAGGTTAGGGAACCACATTGTGCCCCCGTATGTTGGTACCCATGCGAGTTTTCCGCCCTATTGTCGGTGTTGTGTTGGTGTTTTTACAGCAGTGATGCAGCAGAGACGACCGTGAAGAGAGAAGAGGAGCCTCCAGCAGCCTCGCAAGGATGCGCTGGACCATCCCCGTGCCAGGTAACTCAACTTCGAGCCCGCTAAGGGTAAACCACACGTTTAGACGTCCTGGTTCGATTCCGGGTGACACTGACAAAGATGCGTGCTATTTATTTAAGTGTTCGTTCAACTGGTAAATATACAGCCACTGACATGGGCACTTACATTAAAGGGCAAGAATAGGGGGTAATTTGGACCCTTTGGAATTGCCAATTTAATTTAATACATGGATTACATACATTTTATTTTACAAGAAAACATTTCCAACCTTTTTTTAATCTTCTAGTTTACCTTGCAAGTTTTTTCTTCAAATATTTCACAACTACCAGATTTACAATCGTGGTACCTGCTCCTAACATCCACCGGCCGGATTCTTGGTGCAGTGGTCAACATTCCTGGCTGGTAATTTTTTGTCCCGGGTTTGACTCCCGGTGATAACATGGGCATTTTTCTCGAAGGGGAAGTCTTCCTGTGGTTAATTAGGCTTAAGTTAAGTTTAAGACTGCTATTGACATTACATAATCATAATCATCATCACATCATCTCATAGGGGTTGAATAACCGCACCTACATGGTGTCCCAGACCCAGAAGATGGTTACGTATCCACCCCTGCCAGTAAAAGACCAGGAATGTCTGGCCGAGAAACCCTGGCAGCATACTCTAAAACAAAATAAAACTACATACACTCGACGAATTTACGAATAAAACTTATCGAAAAAGTTATTAATCAATTTGGTAATGACGACTTCAGTTTCTATTTTAGTAGGAAGTGTTTTTATGTAATGTTGTGAAATAAGTTCAAGTTAAAATAATTATTATTATTTTTAATTTTTAAAATGTTATTTATACAAGTTTACTGAAACAAAGCCAAGTTCTTTGCAATTTCTATATTTTTAGTATATTAATTTTACCGTGCAAGTGACCGCAGAATTTTTTCTAGGCTTACACACGCACGATCATGTGTGTTTGTGTGTGTGAATATATATATATATATATATATTTATTTATTCCACCCCCACCCTCCCCTTAAAATATATCTACAGACACCACAGGGCAGTGGGGTTGTAACATCATTAGGCGTACTGTGCTAGATTAATGATTTGTAAATAGTGTTCTGGTATAATCTTTATATTTAGAACGTTAAATGTAGGCAAACCATTTTAGAATTATTCAGTATAGTATATTACAAGGTCGTATTGTAAACTCTTTTTAGAAAAGGGAGCTACAAATTTAATATAAAGGCAGACATAGTCGGTTAGCATGGAAAATAGGTAGGTTTTCTTTGAATTTTACCTTCCTCATTCTTAACTCATAAGTATAATTTTAAATTATTATAGCCCGGACGTATAGTAATACGCTGTGTGGAGTAATAATCAAATGAATAGGGTTGCCAGGCACCTGTAAAATCGATTTTCGTGCGTTTGGGAAAAACTGGGAAAGCACAAGAAATTTCATCAAAAAGCTAAGAGCTACGAGATTATTTTTATTTTATTCTTTTATTCAGGGAGTTAAGCTGCAAGCTTTAAATAGTAGGTATCAAACGAAAAATTGTAACATTTGCTATAATCTTATCGATATTAATTTTTTTATGTGTAAAATAATAAAGATTAGTGAAAAGGTTTTAAATCAAAGTAATTTACCTCTGCTAAATTAAATTCTTCTTATTCAACAACATGCAGGTTGGCTTGATGTGGTTTCCTTCCTTCCGGCGCTGGGCATGCACTCAGAGCTTCGGTCCTGAGCTGAGCACTTTAACCCAAGACAATCAAGGTTATATATATATAT
>CABFOV010000145.1:164036-197555 GCA_902141375.1 Timema poppense
TTCATGTACTGGTGAAAAATTATCGAGGGAGTTTCCACGTAATTACAGGAAAGAGTTGGAGAATAGAGTCTCAACGACCGACACCGTCTCAAGTGATTATGTCGTCACAGTTGTACAAGGTCACTTTCGACGGTTCCTTTGCCATGAACTCCAGTACGGAGGGAGTAAATCTGGTTGCATGTCATCGTTCCCTCTTGGTCGGTTGTAGTTGTAGATATACTCAACCTAGTCGATATCTAACAACTATCGCTTTCTACTTGTCATCATGTTCTTGAGAAGGGTAGTGGTTTCCAGGCGGCCCAACACCTACTTACCTCGCTAGGCACTACTCGTTTACCAAAGGAACTGGACCTGCCGCACATTCCGACCTCAATCAAAGGCGAGAGAGGAACACGTAGTTTTAAAACAAAACCTACAGATAAGTTTATACGAACCTCACGATCTGTGATCATTTCTTTGTGAAGATTGCTAGTAAGTACAACAAACCAAACATAAAACCACAAATAAACAATCAAATTCCTAGCCTGTTCTTGAAAAAGTCTTATTTAACAAGTTATATTCACTATCAATCGTTGACCAACTTTATATGACCACCCAAAAGACGTTGAAATAATTAAAATATGAGATTTATACTTATAGACCTTTATTCAAAACTTGACTAAATCATAGTTTTACAAAAGTAAATTTTAGATAGACACATTTAAAAAAAAAAAAAGCATGTCTTAAAGCGTGTATTATTAAATATAGACAATCTGCCATTGAGAACAATTATTATAACTGCAATCCATATACTCGGCCCAAGCTTCATTAGGTTGTTACAGTATTTATATCCCCTTGATGCTAGTCAATAGTTCTAGAAGAGTATTCTAGTTCAGGTTGAGGCTTGACCTTCAGTTTCTTCCTTTTCCTGTATCAAGGGATTACAAGAGTAAGTAAGTAGTGGCGTGTCGGGGAGAGTTGCTAGGATATACAGAGGTTTCTAAAATTGTACTTTATATTCTCCTCCATTAAGTCCCCATTTGATCAATCATACATAGGTTCTGCTCAATATACCTTACATGTTAATGTATTTTCCTTGATACCCGGCCAATGAGTGTCCTACTGGGTGATGAGAACAATTCACACGTGCATTTTCAGCCAGTACAACTTACTCTGGCAACATCCCACAGCACGCCACTGAAAATAAGAGGCAGGTAGGTCAGAAATGACCTAACCACACCCCATCCCCGAAGACTGCCCAAGCTCCAACTAGATTGTAATGCCCCATTTAACTCTGGTTTGTTGGTAACCTGATTAGTAAAGAGTAGTAAGATGGCCTCTACTGTTCCGCGCTGTTCGTGTGAAGGCGGTTTTGCTCGCTCACTTGTTTTGTCTGTGTAGTGTCTGACCTGCTTTTCTTGTGCCTTATTGTTGCCTGCTGCCGCTGACCTGCCAGTGATCCTCCTCGCCGCAGTACGACTAACAGAGCAGGAATGCCAGAGTGAGTAGTAGATTACTTGGCCGATAGAACCACACACACACACACACACACACACGGGAAAGAATCAGACGTTGTTTATTTATGTTATACTCCTCTCAACTGCTTAGCAACGAAGCTCTGAGTAAAACAAAGCCGTTGCTAAGGTATTTATCTTTATCAGGGAGCCGTGTGTCATGCAGGTTTGAAAACTGCAATTCGATTCAGATAGGAAGAAACTTATTTTGACAGACACAAAAGTTACTGAAACCATTTTCATATATATTCATACGTCAAGTAGTTTGATTGGGGTCTGTCACTTTTGATGAATAAACAAAATATCTAGAAAACAATATTATAATACAGTTAAATACTAGCAATACTTACTGGAGGGGGGGGGATGTATTTTCTTAAGGGTTATTTCTACCAGAATCCTACTTTCACAGTGTTATGGGTACGCAAAATATTAACTTTTCAAAATAAATTTAATATCTGTGCAGGCTAGCAAAATAATTATCATAATTTAAAATATGGAAACACAAAATCATTAAAATTTAGTAATTTTCACCACCGAAGGAAGGCTAGCAATCAATTCGACAACAATAAGCTTTTGGCACCGACAGTAAATTAAACCAGGAACACTTATGTCAGTAACGTTACCAACTGGTATGACTAAGGCATGTTACTTTTAACGTAAGAGACGCCAACACATGCTGCTGACACTTTTTCGCTCCAATATAACTAAAGAAGCGCCTAATCCCCCAATATGTCCACGGTCCACGTTCATTTTACGACATGTCTGCATGGCGGTCCTGTGCAAAGTCGTATTACTCTAAGAAGAAACTTTTTTTAAATACAACCTTTTTTGGTTTGCTGTCAGTGTGACATAGTAAATGACTAGATGGCTGACTGATCCATAGGCTGCACTCTACAGATGCTTAAGGGACCTATTGTGCCTATGGAGGCCATACGTAGTTTCAAATGAAGAGCTGTAGAGTAAAACCAACCAGAAGCCCATCCAATTGGAGCTCAGACGGTTAAAGTTGCGATGGCTTGGCCACACTCCCTGGAGAGACCAGAATGACGTCCCGAGAGAATCTCTGGACTGGAAAGCACAAGGACGTCAACGTCGAGGAAGGTCAAGGACGACTTGGCGTAGCACCATCGATGAAGAAGGAGAAAACTCTCAAAGTTATGGAAAGAACTCACAAGTGTGGCAGAGAATATACTTGAAGGACGAAGCTTTGTTGCCGCCCTATGCTTCATGTAAGGAGTTAAAGGAATTTACTTTTACAAAAAGGTATTGGAAAAAAATATTCACGGACTGTTACTACCCTTTTGACCTTTCCTCATTTAATTACTCTAATGGGGTAGGAATGAGGAAAGTATGATATAAAGCAGCGGTTCCTAATTTGTGGATCGTGGATACTTTTTTGGAGGGTCACAAAAATGGTAGGTAAATGTTTTTTTTTAATAGGACGTGTCTTGTAAAGTGGTGAGTGTAGCCATATTTATTTCTTCTCGAAGCCGGGTAATCTACATTTGTGTGTAAAAGCCCAGTCTGAATGTTCAGACCTTGGTAACAAAGCAGTGAAATATCTCATGCCTTTGACGGTTACAGCTCCCAGTGAGCTTTTACCTTAATATTTGGTGTTTTAAAATATAAACATAGAAACAGGCTTTGTGTTGAAATTGAGCCAAGTTTGAAACTGGCTTTGTGCGAACAAGGCATGAATTTCACTTTATGAATTCAATCATCATCATTCATCTCGGTAATAGTGTATCAACTATATAGTTGAACAACTAATGAATGATGGCAGATTACAAAATAATTGGTTTCTTGATTAATCTAGACATTATTTTTTACTATTACTGTCAACACTTTGTACGAGAAAATTTAAAAAAAATAGACGTTCGTATACTATTAAACTAAACTATATATTTGTGACATTTTGTAGGAAAATACTCGTATGTATCTGAATTTGAGAGAATCGTAAGCACAAAATGAGTGTACAGCACAGGTTAGGAAAATGATCTCACAAAAAGTGTAGAGTTCAAATATTTAGGTGCGTGGTTCAGTAAATAAAATAAGATAAAAGAAGACGTGATTGAATTCTTGCTAGTTGTGGCAACCTGGAAAACATATTCAAGTCAAATAACGTGTCTCTTAAGGCCAAAGTGTGCCCACATAATACCATAGTGAACCGAGTAATACTATACACCTCTGAAACATGGACCACAACAAAGAAAGAAAGGGGAAGGCTCAGCATATTTGAAAAAAAGCTATTGATAGATATTTTGGGGCCCATGAGAGAGGAAGAAGAATACACGAGAAGAAAAAATTATGAATTGTATGTTCTGATGCAACAGACCAATATTCTTCAGAAGGTGAAAGTAAATAGGTTGAGATGGGCGGGACATGTCGCTAGGATTGGGCCAGAATGGAAGCCAAGAGCATTACTGAAAGGAATAAAAGATGTCAGGAGACCTCTGGAGTCAACCAAAAACCGGGTTGTGGGACGAACTAAAGAAATATATGAAGGAGCTGGAAATGAACGAGGTGACGAAGGTCAGGATAAAATGCAGGCAGGTACCCTAATCGCCGGATAATATTAAAGCCAATGGACTTTTGGAACCATTGATTGAGAGTAAGTCTACTCGTATTTGTGTAGAGGAAGTGTGGGAAATTATTCAGGGGAAAAAAATTGTTAAATCCAGGTGAAATTCTAGACCAGAACTACTATTCACCGGTACTTCTATCAAATAAATTGACTTATAAATAAATTAAAAAGATTTAGTAGCAGTTGCAACTGTCAAAAAGTATATTTATCCCTGAATCAGACTATGCCTTGAAAACTTCGTGTTTTACCCGTTGTTAAGAAGCGAGGATACTAACAACATGGAAACCACTGGATAGTGTGTAAAGGTAGATTGATTCTCAATATATGTAATGTGCGTGAACGCGAGCAAAGACTCTCTTTGATCACGTCTATTTATGGCATGAGGGAACCACGATTAAGGTTCTTAGTTAAAAGGCTATTTCCGCGTGGAGCTATAGTCTGATCTCACGCGCATGCGCATCCCATGATTCTCGGTCAGTTAAAACTGTCCATAGGAGATTTAGCATCGAGTTGATGCGCATTTCAACCAGATCTTATCAACGTGTTGTATTAGATATCAATTTTATTAGAACAGTTTGATTCTTTGTTCTAAATAACAAGCTGGAGAAGAACGTAAATTAAATATTAACTTTTGAGCTAAACTGGGAATTATTTAAACACTTATGGGGTAAGTTTCATAGTAATATTGAATACGAAAGTACGATGCTTCATATGTGAAATTGACCCATTACATACAAGTATAGGTAGGTGTCATCTTATATTTAGTGTAGCGCCGCACTTGAGACGTACTCAATTTTACTTTGAAACTGGTCCTTAGTGAAATATTATATATTATTTTGGAGACAATATGGTGGCATTTAAATATCTATAAAATGTAATCATAGTATAAAGCCATCGTAATACAAATTTTCATAACTTGACTTCTTCTTTGCCTAGAAAAAGTTAGTATACACTAGTTTGTATACTTACACCAAATTGTTGTGTTTTATAAGCCGTCGGTATCAATTTTGGTAACTTTAAAATGTATATTAAAAACCAATGTTATTGTCCACGTGTTTTTAAAAAAAAATTGTAAATGTATTGCATTATCAACTAATGCAGACTATATTTCCAGATTGTTTGGAAAGTTAATTTTATGTGGACAGTGCATTATATTTGATCAAAATAGTGAAAGAATATTGTTATTCTGGCTACCAGCACAACATTTGGCACACATGTTGACAAATAAATGGGATATAAAACATCTGCGTCACAAGCTGAGTTCGAGATATTTCGGCCGCCATCTTGGGAAATGGAGGTGGTAAACCAGTTTTTCTCTAATAACTAAAAAACTGTGAGCGATATAAAAATTGTTGCAGAGAGCAGAAGTGTTAAGCGTGAAATTAGAAATAATTTCTGTTATAAATTGTTTTTGTAGTATCAAAAATAAATCCGCCATCTTGAATTAAGTATCAACAGATTTTTGTTTTCTCAACAAAAGTTGAAAACTGCTCGAGTCTCGCTAAATATACTCACGACAAGTACTGTTATGAAACTCTGTACGTTGTATCCTTTTTCTAAAAGTGTAAAATAAAACCACCATATTATAAAATGGCGGTTAATTTTCTCGTTTTAAACCAAAACTTGAAAACTTTTTCAGTCGTACAAAATCCAAAATTGTTACTTACACTCATATCAAATTATTTCTCTCGTCTCAAGTTATTGGGGTAATTATGTTGCAAGTAAATAGTTTTTGAACTAAATAACAATGACTTTATTCCTCACGAATAAAAAGCATGTAAAATAACAATATCCTGTTAAGTGTAATATTTAAAAAATTTAATAATACAAAAAATAAGGAAGTTAGTTGTTGTACTGTCCATTACAGGTTTAAAAAACCTAATACTTAAACCTTTTCAAAGAACAATGTTTAAAAAACAATTTCATAAGAACAACATTAATTTATTGAGAGCACGTACAAACAGCAGTAAACAGCAAATTGAACAGCTGGCGATTGGAGCTCTTTCTTAACACATATCCTTTTGCAACGGCAAATAAACTCAGAACATTTGTCAGAATCTTGTAGCAAAACTGTTCATAGTTGTCCAAACCCATTTTAATCACTGTCTTCAAAATACGTGACTAAAGCATTTCTCACTTCAGGTGTTTACCAAATTCTTCTTCGGTTAGAGGTATATTTTCTACAGTTTGATTATTGTTAGTCTATAGTATTCGTTTGCACTCATTCACTGCTTCCATTGGACTTGTCACATATATGGGTATTGTAAAGAGCTGTGTCTTCTCAAAATCCTCTTCATATGATATTGTGTTTTATGTTGACAATCGAATGAATACATCTCTCGTGACTTAATGCATCTCTCGTGACTTAATGCATCTCTCGTGACTTAATGCATCTTCTTCCAGACATTTCACGCTTTTGCCATACCAATACCAGGAAATACGGATTCCGTATCTCAGACAGTATACGCAAGAAAAAAATCGGCATTACTTCACACATGTTGGGATAATTTTATTCCAGGATTATTAGGAGTGAAAATTGCCACCTGTCCTTTCCAGTACCATATTCAAACCAAAGATTCTGCATACCTAGTTTTTTAAAGTACTGAAAGGAGCATCAGTGATAACAATCTGAGTCCACTGTACTTGACTAAAAAATTGTGGTCTGACAACAATGCACTTTTCACGTAAGCCAGACGTCTGGTGTCCTCTTCTTCATGTGAGCATGGGGCAAGATCGTCACTACTGCAGATGTTACTGAATAGGTTGGTCTCCATTGAGCACTGGAGTTCTGGAAGTAAAACTTATCTTGTTGAAAATACTTAAAATAACCTTCATACATTGCGTCACAACTGTTAAAGACGGTACTTTCCCTTTTAACAATTGAGTGTAACTTGGCTCGAAAGGGTAAACTTGCTTACCCTTGATATTGGAGTTATGACAGTATAGGAGTGAGGCAGTTATTTGGTAGCTCTTCTACTTTAATAGAAGTAGTGAATTTATAGGCAGGCTTTATTTGGTAACCTTTAATCTGGAGTTGTATCAAAGTTCCATGGAATGAGCTTTGAGCACATGTCGATAACCACTGTGGTAAATGTATTACAATTTAGTGATGCAGGAAGTATTCCCCCCGAGGTTCCGTATAACTCCCGAATAGCATTTGTAACTGTGCATAAAACGTACTGAGCTCGATCATACAGTACAGACAACCTCAGATTATAAATATTATCAATCAGGTTTTTGTTCATCGTCGTTGAATACACCTTTAGACCCATTTACAAAGGTGGTGGAGTTTCGCACTCAAAAAGGTGTTTAAAATTTGAACTTTTATGTCTTCGCTTGGATTGCTCTACATTAAAGCGTACTAGTTCCGTTAAAGATTGTACAGCAGTTCTCTTAAACGTTTCATCGTTGCTGTGGTCTGACCATTCTAAGATCCTTTGCACAGATAGTAAAAAATTTTTTTTGTTATGAATGAGGTATAAGTGATTCAACAACACCTTATTCATTTTCAAATTGGGAAAACAGAACAGACTTTGTCAATGCATCAAGTTAATTTAAAGCAACCAGATATTTCTTCTCCGGGGGATCTCAGACCAATCTCTTTTGCATTAATGAGTAGTGTATCTGTATCTTTAGGAGAAATTCTGCATCCGACCAAACTAATGAAAGGTGGAGGTGGAGGCACTGCATCACCTTCTATCAGTTCTAATATTTGTCTTTATTACATCTTGCTAGTTTACTGGATAATAACATGAAAACAAGAGTATATAAGAACAACATAAAATTCTTATGAAGGGTATAACATACATAGGTTCATAATAACATTAGACGTATTTTTAACAAAACTGTAACAATTTTTAACATTTGTTGAGAAAGCCATAAACTGTACATTCATTTAATTCAAGATGACAGTTTTCCTTTGATCCTACAAAAACAATTTTAGAACAAAACATGTTCACCTTTTCACGCTTAACACCTTTAGTCGCAACATAGTTGAACTCTTTCGCCGTTTTCGGGTTATTAGAGAAAAACTAGTTGTCGGCCGCAATTTTCCAAGGTGGAAGCTGAAATATTTAGGACACATCTTGTGGCTTGGCGGGTTTTTGTACCCCATATATTTGTTTACATGTGTATTAGCCAGCATAGCAATATTCTTGTGCTATAAAAACGCACTAATAGATCAAAAATTGTATTTATTAACCGTCCATTAATTGAAATATGAATTTTTCATAGCCTACTAAACCGAAGGTTTACCCAAATATAGTGTATTCGCCAATAAATGCGCTAAAAATTTCAAATAAATCTCACTTTTACAAATTACTCTAACTACTGTATTTAAGGTTTGACCGAAAAATGGAAGGATTATTAGCAACTTGAATTAAAAATAAACTTTACACTGTTATTCCTGTGGTTTGTTTTATGTTTTGTTTAGTAGATAATACTTTAAAACGTATATTTTCTGTGTGTGCTTATGTCGGGCTAGAAGCTTCATTTCTAACAGTATTAACATGTTTACTTAATTTGAAAATAATGTTTTCTCTCATTTATAATATTATGCTGCAGTGGAGGTATGGCTTAACGCACAGTTAACATTATAGAATCAAAATAATTATGCATTAGTTGTTAATTTGTACAGGTAGCTAATAAAATGGTCCACATGCTTAACCTGAAGTTCTAAAGGCCGTTTTTATTCAATCTGCTTAGAGATGAAACTATGTTATACATAAATGGAGGAATATTTATATTTATTTGATGGAATATATATATATATATACCATCAAATAAATATAATAATAATATTTATATTTATTTGATGGAATAATATATATATGTATATATCATCAAATACATATAAATATTCCCTGTTACATACTACTTGCCACACACAGTTAATAGTAACAATATATCAGCAATTCGTAACATCTGTATTAAGTACACTATTTATACAAACAAACTACGTTTTTGCTCGAATTATGGTTTTTAACTTATGTCTTAATTTCGTTTTTTATTCCTCGTGGTCAACTTTTTGTACTTTTATATTTTATTGGAATCAAAAGTTTAGAAAAAATATTCTCCTTTTTTTAACTGAGCAATATATGGAGTATATATATATATTCCATAATATATATATATATATATTCCATAATATATATATATATATATATTCCATAATATATATATATATATCACGTCGCAATTGTTTATACAGTAGTGTTTGGCAGGTATCATGTAACCGGGACATCAGTTTAGTCGCCGTGAGATAGATCCTGAAGCAACTTTTTATACAGTTGTGTGTGGCAGGTAGCATAAAACAGTGGGAATTAGCCTAGTCGCCGTGAGATAGATCCTGAAGCAACCGTTTATACAGCGGTGTTTGTCAGTGGATACATTTTACTCACAGGAAGATAATAGTGAACATACATTATGTAAACCTAGTATCTAGATTTCTACCTAGACATTATAGATAAATCGCTGCCTCAAAATACTCCTAGACTGTGCAAAGAAATAGTTTTAGGACACCACTTGTATTTATGAAAGTCACTTTTAATATAAATACACAAACAATAACACTTGTGCCCTTATTTTTAAAACATCCTAGTATTTGATAGATTCATTCCTAATTTTTCAATAATAATTTGGTTTGTTGGAAATCATTAACAGCCACTGAAAAAAAAATCATTTAAATATTGTACACAACATGATGGCTGGACTTGGTAATCTAGACTGAGACCTTTAACTTAGCACGAAAATGTTACACTAATAATAAACTACAGAATTAATCCCTCACTCAGAGTAGTTTGTATCTCATAGTAGTAGGTAGAGAAGTCCGTCACGTTAGCTCAGTCGATAGCATATCTGTCTACTGAGATAAGGGTTCCAGACTAGATTCGTGGCATAACTCAAAAACGTATAATTATTTAAATGTGGGTTCGCCCTTTCACAGTGATGAATTAACGGCCCAGGACTGGATGTTGTGCCTGTCCTAGTTTTAAGTTATATTATAGGGCATATGAAGCTACGACAGGCAGCCAGTAGATGGTGTAAAATATATGGCTTGAATAAAAAACTGACCCAGGCCACAGGCTGGAAACAGTAATGGATGTAAAGTTTAAGGTAGAGTCTGTGATGGACGTGTGAGATCATCGGCTACTTAGAGCTACCTTAAACAATGAGAGATTAGCATTGGACAAGGCTTAGATAGTTCAGAAGTGGGGTATTGACGTGTTAATTAAAAAGAGTCTCTGCTTTGGTTCTCGTCTCCAAGTGTAATATTTTTTAAACATATCCAAACGAATAAATTGAGACCCCCCACGATGTTTTGGTCCAGTATACACTAGTGTTGCAGCACTGGTCACATGTTTTGTCGTGTTGGTAGCACGCTCCATCTACTGCTACGAGTGCGACAGCTGGGCGGATATCCGGTGCAAGGATCCCTTTAACTACACCGCGCTTCCACGAGACCAACCCCCGCTTATGACCTGCAATGGGTGCTGCGTCAAAATGGTCCGCAACATCAGATCACGTGAGTGTTAGTTAGCAAACGGGGACATCTTTTACAGGCCTTCTATAAGTGTTTCTTTCACTCTTTCTTGACTTTGTATGGTTTATCACACACACACTTTGGGCAACAGTTTATACTTTACAAGATAACATGATTCCTTGTTTATGAATATCTGGAAGAGGTATATTCTTTAATGTTTATGCCAAGGCGCTGAAAGTTGTAAGTGACCGAAGCATAGATCTCTTATATTTTATATTATTAAATACTTAATAAAATCAAAAATATATCTTAAGTAACATATTGTGAATAGTTCTTGTAATATTTTACTGTAATCTTATATACAGTAAGATTATTATGATTATTTTATCTCCACGGCATCTTACTACACGTCCGGACTATCTGCGTTTAGTTACAATAATGAGATGACTATTACGAAGATAAAATTTAAAGGAAGTGTACTCACATAATGTTAATTGAAATAAAGTGTATTTTAGATTTATAGATAGTGAAATTATACAAAAAGAGTAATTTTTGAGTTAACCTATGACAGTAAGAAATTGTATTATTGAAATTATAGAGCAAAATAAATCATATTTGAAGGTTTGTAATGACAGAAGGTAAATATTTCTAGCAAGCACCTTTCATTGATATAGAAACCTATTCAAATTTTTAATCCCTTTATTGTCTTTTTTTACCTTCTTGCTGTTTGTATGTGGGGTGGCCGTTCATTTCTACAAATAAACAAGCAATAATACGCTCAACACACACAAAATAAATATTGACGGCCTAACACTAAAGTAAAATGACATCGCTTTAAAACACAATATCACATTGACATGAAAAGTACAAAGTTGTTTTAAGTTCATGGATTTTCTTCGTCAACTAACATTACAATAAAAGCAAACTCAATTTTTGTTTTGGTCATTTATAAGACATTATTTGGTTTTATTTTAATAGCACTACTTTCCTTCTCAGTTTTACAATGGGTAAGGTTGTAGCTAAATTGATTATTTACATCAAAACTGGTTTTATATTCTTGATTATTTATTTATTTTACCAAACATTTGAAAAAATTCAAAAAATAAGTTTGTAATTTAAATTTGTTTATCTGTTTTAAATTCTAATCATATTTATCAAAAGCTAAAAAACCTTTTTCTAAATGTAATTTTTTATTATCAGGGTTTGGATTTTAATACCCTAAAAATTTGCAATTTTTTTTTACCAATATAATGGCATTCAAAATGCTACAAGAAGGTACTTTAAATCTCAAAAATTGACATGGAATGTTAAAAAAAACTCATAAAAATGCACATGAATAGTGTATATATATATATATATATATACCCACACGTGTGTCTGGACTACATCATTCATATCCCAAGTTGTGGAAACTATTGGTTTAATAAAAGTATATTTAAAATATGTTTTTATATAATATATTTAAGATACAACTTTACAATGATAAGTTACTTTGTATCTCAATTAGTTGCGAGATAACAAAATTGGAAATTTTTGCTTATGTAAAGTACCCTTAAAGTAAATTTTATGGGATAGCGAGAGTTTATCTTTTGTTTGTAATTTTAAAAATGCCCAGGATACAAAATTTAATCAAAATTGTTATTAACAGATTTTGAGAAAATTAATTTATTCTCTTTTGCCCTTCATTAAACTACACTTAATTTTAGGGTTGGATTTCTAATTCCAAAAATCCCCTGAGAGAACCATATAAAAACCATTAATACCCAGTTTTAACCCAATCCAAGGTGTCAAGAGACAGTAAAAAGGAGATAAGAAAAGTTTTAACACAACGCAATATTGATAAAAGAATTATTTTCCATTAATTTACTCCCATTCAATTTTTTTTTAATTTAGGTTTTCACATATTTATGTGTAAAAAATTAGAACCAAAACTACTCACATAAGGTATTTAATATTTGGACCCCTGAATGGAATTTATGAACATTCAAATCATGCCAATGTCCATAATTTAAGATCTACAATTAATTAAAACCTATGCTAAGGTGTCAGATCTCTAGTGATCTCGTTTAGCAGTAACAAGGAAATTGGGGCTAAAATTCCAGTTGTGTGTACTTGGGTGAATTTTAATTAATTTTTCCCTGCTCCTAGACATAAATGTGGCTACATTAGTTGTAAATTTTACCTTCCATTCCTACTTAATTAGAGCGAATATGCTGATAATCTGAGCAGGTAGTAAGGTGAGATGAACAAAAAGAAATATGAATCATTCAAATTTACCAAGCAGTCTTAGATTTAATTTAGTTATTTAAAATATATATTAACTAACTATTGTATAAGAAATGTAAATATTTGTCCTCTCTCATTTTTTTTTCTTTTTATGTATGTGCAACCAACCACTTAACCTAATGACAGCGTACGAGAGTGTTCGACGGACATGCACATCCCAGCTGCAGATAAACCTCTTCATGGTGGATCACGTGTGCATGATGGAAAGTAGCGGCACGGGCCACATGTGCTTCTGTGAAGAAGACATGTGTAATTCTGCGATGTCCACACATAACCTAGACCCTCCATTCCCGATCCTCGCTCCTTGCTACGCTCTGCTAGCGACCGCACTCAACTGCATGGTGCACAGATAGATTAGTAACATTTTTATTACTAACTTACAATTAGTAATATACTCAGAGCAGTTTTATATGATCAACTCTGGATTATTATGTATTGCATTAGGTTAAATGGTGCACTCTGGGGAGTGAGGTGGAGTAAAATCAAATAGATTTAATTAAACCTTAAAACATGAACTACAACACTAAAATATACTGTTCTTCACTGTAAATGTGTTGAATGCATAGGTTAAACTTTAATTTCAGGCATAAATCTTGTATTTAAAAGGTATACCGTTACAAACATTTAAAGTTTTTCTAAAATTCCCAATTAGATAAAAGATGCATTACTTGTTTCTCCTCCCCATACCCCCAATTTAAATTCTGGATGCGTCATTGATGGGACTCATACAAGTTTGTAAATTAATTACCACATAAAAAACCCTTTAAAGACAAGATAGTATTATCCAAAAAGTTGTTGCACTCTATGCAGATGCAATAATTCTTCTTAGGACAAAATATGGTCGATCATAATTCAATTTATATTGAAAAATAGGGCATATTTAACACCAACATCAATAATCCAGTGTTTGTTGTAAGTAGATATAAAATTGCTTTGATTTTTAAAAAATGATTAGATTTTTTAAGACATTAGAATAATAAAATGCACTCTTTTTTATTTACTTTTTAAATAATATTTTAAAACTCGTGGGCATAGAGATTATATAATTGGGGCCCAATTTTCCAAAACTCAATTTGAAATATTGGCTAGAAATAATTATAGACATTACCGACATATTTTTAAACCATATTTAGCGCATGCGCTAACATTTTAAATTGGTTTAGCTATTTGATGTACTGTAAAAGTTAACATCAGTAATGTATATTTTTAGCACAATAATTGCTGAAACAATAATAATTAGTGACCTATTCAATTTTATAAGCATAAATAATATACACTGTATAATTTAATTTTTCATAGAGTAGAGTTTTTATTTTTATCTTACAGTTTTGAAATATTTGATCAATATATTTATAAAATTCGCATATAAATAATATCCAGTTTTTAGAAAGTTGTAAATTAGTGATATAAAATTTTAAAAACATTCAATATTGTATAGAAAAAAGAAGGGAAAACAAACCAAATTTGCTTAAAAATAGCAACTTGGTAGCAATATGAAGAAAAAAACTCGGTATTTTTAACAAAGCACAGTAAAACCTTGTTTTTATATATGAATTTGTGAATTTTCAAAATTACTACTGTAAGTTTCCACGAGACAATTTGATGTTTAATCAATGTGAATAAAATTTATTCCAAAAAGTCTTATGATCTATGGTAAGATCTAAATTATCTACAAAAAACAAAACAAAAAAACATTCTAACAATTTTTTCAGTCGAAATATAGTTGAGAGCATTTCATTGTTTGCATTTTTAATTCATAGCTTAATTCAAGGAAGTTCACTTACTATTTATTGGAAATAAATTAGTACCATGAACAATAAAGAAGCAAGGTTGTACTGTAAAATATTACTTTATTACAAATTAATTTTTATTAAATATTCAAATTATATTTCTTCATAAATACGTAAAAAAGATACAACTGCATGATAGCATTGCTAAGAGTAATCTGACTTTAACAATAATTAGCTAGTCTCACAAATATATATGATATTAATTAGTAAGATATTAACACGTAGTCCACCCTTTATAGTGCTGTGCAAAATTAATATTAAAAAAATATGTTATACCTTTTCTTTGGTAAAATTACATATCACATAATTGGAGAATGATAAAAGAAATCTAATTTAGTCTCAAATGTATTTAAAAACTAATATATTGTTAATATTCTCAATACAAAAAAAGAAAATTGTCAAACAAATGTTATTGAGAATGAATTTATTCAAATAGCTATTGCATTGTTTCAAATATTTCACTCAGAATAATCTAAAATTGTCAAATATAACATTTTTTTACATACAAAATAAAAGGAATCAAATTAGGCTCTACTATCAAAAATATTTTTTCTTGAATTAAATGTTTCTCAAACAACTCAATATACATTCTTACTAATAGGAAATGTAATGTAATCTACAAAACATTACTTTATCTTGTAGCAGTATATAGTTCATATCAATCTCCAATGTTATGAGAAAATGCTCAAAGTATGTTATTTAGATACGCATGTTATATAGGCCACATATCCTTAGTTGTAAAGAATAGTATTCAAATCATTTTCATATTCATGATTGGAAAGTGATGTAGATCCATAAACAAAGTTAGTTTAGGAATCTGCTTCATGCCCTTCACGAGGACTCGATAGTTTTCCTTGCATTTTAAAATGTAATACAATTATCTATCATGTAAACCAGTATTTCCCCAAACATTTTCTGGCCACCGCCCCTTTTGCTTCATAAATTCTTCCTCATTGGGCAAAACTCTACTTTAAAAAAAGTATTATTCAGCAAAATTGGTTTGTACACCCATTAAATAATTTATTAATTTAACAAAATTAGTCCAGTTATACTAGCATTTCAAAGTCTAATAATCACTAATCAAGATAACACATATACAAACTTCATCACTGTCCAGTCAATTTTAATCTCTTCTTGCCTCATAATACACACATGGGTAGCCCCACTACTCCCCAATTTGAGAGCCCCCAAAATACACCTATTACTAACAATATTTCAGCAAGACTTAAAAATGTAAATATTATTTATAAAAAAAAAAATAGCACTGTAGTTTTAATAAAAAGGAAGGTGCTATTTTTAATTATCTTCTCCCTTTACATGACACTAGCTTAACCAACCCACTTCTATTAAACAGTATGTTAGTATCATACTAACCATTTATTTGTTCATTTCAACCATTTTGTCTAAATTAAAATCACAATTCTTCTTAATTAAAGGGTGTTAAAAGGAGGAGAGACACAAAAAGTAGTTGCCAATTTTGTTAAAACTATTTTGAGCCATATATCTGACCTCACTTTGACCCCAACATGAATAAGAATGATTGGAGTAATTGCTAGATGAGTTTTAACTAACCAGTGCTACCAACTAGTTTGAGACAACCAGTTCCTGTCATTCACATCCCATCTGTTTCAACATGTTACTGACAACCAGTGATGGCCAATCTTACACGTAATAGAAATGTCATTGCCAACACGTTATAACTTCAACAATATATATTGAGTATTAAGAGGAGCTACACACACACAAAAAAAAAAAGATTAAATGAAACTAACATTTGAATAAGACTATTATATTATTGCATTTTATGTAATAGAAATTTCGCCATCACCGGAGCAAAAACTTGATTGAAATGAAACTGTCTTTGGCCCTTAGTTTAGAGTACGAACCAGATCAACGCATCTTCTAACTTCTACAAGTATCGTTTTGATCCTTAGGGTGAGGCTGAAGGGAACACGAGAAAAGACCAGAGTTTTTGCACTTTTTATATCAAAACTTTTTTTGGCCAAAATAAATAAAATATAGCTCTAATAGAAACATAGAGTTTAATTTTCTTAACATGGTGATATCAACAATTCTTGAATATCCATTATGAGCATAGCGGCAAACTTTTAAAATGAAGGAAAAAAGTTGTCATTACATTCCAGGATACTCTTGATATATATTCAAGAAATGTTGAGGTTGCCATGTGAAGAAAATTAAACTGGATGTTTGTACTGAAGTAATATTTGATTTATTTTGACCAAAAAGATGTTTTGGTGTAAAAACTGTAAAAACACCTTTTCTCACATACCCTACATCCCCACCTTAACCACTCCTTCAATTTTCTTGTCAAATACAAAACTAGTACAACCAGATAGCACGGCTTTTTAATCTTCGACAGTTGTGAATGCTCAATAGTTTTAAAGGGCGCAGGAATGACATCACATCTTTAATAGATGTTTGTGTGTTTAGTTTTCCTTTCGTGGAATGAATTTTGACAGTTTAACTTCCATTACATATTGACCCTCTATACGTGTGTATTTTGTCAACTTATTTTAATCATCGTTGACATAATTTCATTTAAAAAACACATTTAATGACACATAATTATATAAATCAATATGTAATATGTGAATTGAAGTTTTGCTGTTGAAATATGTTTGCTAGGCTTAAATAACATAACCTAGTGTATAAGCACAAGGCAGTGCAGTTATGATCAAAATCAATGTAAGTTTCATGCTATCAAACAATTTTGTACTGAAACTAGTGTTCATAAGTATGATTTTACTTTAAAAAATATATATTTCGAAGAGTGCTCTGATTTGATTTTTACTTACATATTTTGAAGTACTTATGTAAGAAAAAGTCGTATGAGGAATACCATCTTGCGGAGTATGATGGCACTGACATTTATATAATAATATAGATGCGAAGATTGATTAAAATAACACATATGAAATAATTATTCAAAGATAAATTTATAATATTCAAGTATGAATTTAATGTGGCTTGACAATCTTATCCAAATTTTTTTTTAACAAAACTACATTGTTTTTGAAACATAACTTATGTTTTTAGCATGATTTTTTTCTGATACTAATGCAAGATTGCCCCATCCTTTGCCAACTTATTTTTTTTTTCAAACAACACACCCACACTATATACAACATCACTGAACAGAAAATGTATGATAATTCTGTTCTCTACATAAATTATATGCTTCGTTTCTGTTCCTTCACGACGATTATGTGCACCTTGTTGCTTTTCCCACATTGCTTCCAGCTTGCCACTTGACAATGTTAATTATGTTTCACTTTTATATCGCTTTCATACTTTACTTTTGAAATTAACACTTCAATATCTTAAAAACAAGGAAGTTTTGTGTCAACATTTGTGCTAAAACTATTTTAAGAAAAACATCTAATGAATAAAATGTATCAATGACTCCACAAAAACAATATATAGGTATTCAGTTTATTCAGAACTTTGTAGCTTAAAAAAAACACTATCTGAGAAACCTTTACAATGAAATATTTACTTGTTAGTAATGATGTATCATAAATTACAAAAGCTTAAAAATTCAAAGATATTTTAGTGGAGATTAAAAAAAACTTAATAGGATTTTTTTTTTAAATAAAGGATTTCTAAAAAAAATGTAAATATAAATATTAGCCTGTTTAAACAATGATTGTCAACTATATAATAAAATATGATGCTAAAAAAATTCAAACAAAATTATGGAAATATTTAAATTAATAGGTTGGCAGCTTTAGTTAAGAATGGCTAAATAACATACTAAAAAACTGAGTAACATTCACTCAACGTGCATTTTTTTTAGTTGGAATATTGTCAAATGTAAACTAAACCCTTTTTATTTTATTTTTAATAATAGTCCTCTAAATAGTCTATGAACGTAGTTTTGAGAAGTTTCCAAATCAAATACGAGGTAAATGTTAAAATATCATTGCCCTAATAAATAAAATATTGTTAATTTGTGAGAAGCTCATTGGTCATCATAATAAAATTAGTAAAGTTGTAATATTTAGGGAGAGAGAGAGAGAGCAAACGATGTGTTTGATCAGATATTGAAGTGTTATTTCTCCCCGCGTATGTTCAATTAGTACTGCCGTATGTTCAAGTACCAGGGAGCGATGTTGGGAAAGGGAGGTGCTCCATGTGGCCTGGGTTCAATACTTTCTACATAGCATTCGTTATCTAACTGTGCCCACATCACTTGATCTAATACCAGAGGTCCATTCAAAACTGACTCTACAATTCATTAGAGCCTAGAGTTATTTTTTAAATACTCAAATCTAAAGCAACGATTCAACAAATTGCAAGAAATTAACATTAATAGAAAACAAATTGAGCAATGATGAGTTGTTTGTTGCCGATATTATGTCATTAATGAAGTATGTCATAAAGTTAAACGACTTTATTGACAGATTACATTGCTGACATATTGAGTGACATGCATGCATAAATATTGTTTAAATATTACACAAGTACTAGGTTAATGAAAACAACAGTTTTGAGTGAACCTTTAAAATCGAAAGAGAAAAAGAATTATGTTGCAGAAACTATGAGATAAGAAATTTCATCTTTCGCTTTTGAAAACAATAATAGATACAAATATTTTTGTTGAAAGGAAGAAAGTTGTTGAAATAATAAATAATGTGTCCTTGCTTGATTTTCACTTTAAAAATATTTTTTTTTAAAAAGACATAAATATTTTAAAAAGTTAAATATAAAGTTTCTGCAAAATAATAAAAGTGTACATTTTAATGTAACTTTATTATTGTTAATTTATTTGCTATTTTGCATGAGAAATGGCAATGGTGTTTCTTTAAATGATAAAAACTATTATTTTTGAGTAGTAAATAAGTGTTCTTTACTTTAAAAAATTCAAATTTTTGCATTTAAAGTATGTTACCAGCATCAAAATCAACCTGCCAACTTAATTAAGTGGATTTTTTTAGTGACAGAGGTTACTACTAGACCTGGCTCAATGGAGAGTAATAATGTAAACTTGGGTGTAGACTCTACTGCCTGATAATTTGTATGATTTATTTGCACCAACTTAACTCAAATTGGATACTTTGATATAGGTATTAAGTTGATAATACTGTACACAGATCGATGATGTATGTTATGTTAACTTAAAACTCAGAGGGGGTGGGAATATTAAGTTTGTCCCCAGACCATACTCTTAGTTATTTTTACAATAGAAATTTAATATCAGATATAACTACAGCATTAAATAAAAAACATTTTATTATCATTTCTTTGTTTTTAATATTAGATTATTTATTTACTAGGTACAATTTATTGGAATTACATATATAGAGGATGCTTATTTTATTGGTTTTAACATTTTAATTTCAAAGTTTAGATTAAATAAGAATAGTGAGTTTATTGAACTTAATACATTTTTATTGTGAAAATCTGACTGGGTGGTGAGATGGGGTGCTAAATAAAACTTTAATATCAGAGTGGTTAAAATTTGAAATTGGTAAAGTAATGGTCTGCAAATTCTACTTCAGGGGAAAAAGTTAAAAAGAAAAAACTATTATTCCTCACAATGATAGTATATTTTATGTAATATACCATAACACTATGAAATACTATTATATGTTCAAAAAATTTACAATTAACATTTTTTCTAAAATATTAATAATGTAGAATGTGAGTAAAATAAAAATACCCACATATTCTAGATTAAACATCCTAGAGAATAACAAATTTAAAATATAATAAGGTTCAAAATACATAATAAACAATAACCGAATAAAGATCATTGCCATTTTCTAGCATTAACCATCACATATGCTTTGTTTGTGAACAATTATGTAAATTGATGTAAATAAATAAGAACCAAATAAGAAACAAAAAAGAGAAAAATATATACAACTAATGTAAATGTGAACAAATGTATTAATATTGATGCTGTCGATACTAAGTAATATAAACCAGGGCTCCCCAAAATGTTAATTGTTCCCTCATTAGTTTTTGAAAATAAGTATATTTTTTTTATATATTATGGTTAAGCTAGTACACTTATCCTTTAATGAAAACCTTAAGAAGATTTTGTGAAAAGAGGTTATTTCTAATATAGTGGATCAACATTAAAATAAATCTACATATTATTATTGTTAATTATTTAATTAGACCTTATACAAAATTGTTGAGTATTAAATAAAAGGGAAGAGATGGAATATACCATCCATTTTCTAAGCTATTAAAAAAAACTGGATTACTTCCGTAAGGGGATGCAATTAAATGATCAATACTTTCATATTGTTCAATAAAAAATAAAAATTTACAAATAATTTGTTGTTCTCAAAATAATGTATATAAAACTACAAAATTAATGTTTCAATTATATTTTATGAAATAATTGTATTTTATAAATTTAACCAAAGCTTGTATTTTTTGTAATTCATAGATCAACAATTTTATTAGTTAAAAACAAGTTTTATCAAAAAATAATATCCCAAAATAATTATTTTGATCACATAGTAAAATGTATCAGTGACAAGAAATAGCAGAAAAATAATATAATATTATATAATTTGGTTTCCTCAATAATGATGGTTGCCAATACCGATTTCTCTAAATTACATTCTGATGAAGTTAATATCCCTGTATCAATATCAATGCAATGTTGTACAAAACCTTAGCTCAATCGGTAGCAATAATTGTAAAGTATCATACTTTTAAAAAAACACTCTTTTTACCTTTGAGGTTATTTGAAACTATTTATGCATTGTTATTTTTACTTTTCTCCCACTAGTGTAAACAAATTGTGTTGCATGTTCCACATACTATTGAAGAGTTCCCATCAAATAAAATAAATATCAAAGTAAGGTGCAGTAAGAGACAATTTCCTTTAAGATGCACCAATACCTCTTTGTATAATTGCAACAATGTTTATTATGAAATACCATATGTTCTTATTTTTACTGTGAAAGCTAGATTGTGTTTAAATCTTCCTATCACTCTTTCCTACATTTTATTATTTGTATAGAAAAACTGACATTGAACTTTTATAAAGTACAACAATTTTTTTATTGTTTTGGGACTCGTTTTTATTTTAAAATAATTTTATAAATAAATATTATTTAAGGTATTGCTAAATTTTAACAAACTTTGGCTGTGATTATTACTATAGAAATAAATGCTAAGGTACTAAACAAATAAATGCACCTTTGGCTATATGCTAAGGTAGCATTAGTGATGGTATATATACAGCATCAATATTAGTAAGTTTGAATAAGGTTAGTGAGTAAATCAAAGGAGCAAACCTTTATGATTTTTATTTTAAATCTTAAAAATATAGTTTGAATTAAAATAAACTGTGCAAAAATAACAATTAATGTTATATGTAGATAATGGGTCCGTTATTGGTGCAAATTAAATAGTCTTTGAGATGGAATTCAAATCCACTTAGCTAAATTTTCACCCACAGTGTATAGACTAAAAGTCAAACTCTAAAATATTTAAAGTTTAAGACAGCGCTTTTCAAAAGATAGTATGGTGCATAAATTTCCTGATTTTTAACAAAATAGATCGAGCCTTTACTGAAATGTGTATAATACATGTGTATTTCTTCTTAAAAAAATACTTTAAGAAACCTGCACATTCAGTATTCTCTGGTAAACTTTAGGCAAGAAATTATGCTTGTAATTAGTATGTTTGCCAGATATGTTAGGTACTAAGAGTCGTAATGATGAACCATAACTATCGCCTAGCTATGCCTATTTCTTAAGGTGGGGATGGAAGGGGATGTGAGAAAAATAGTGTTTTTCAGTTTTTATGGCAAAACTTTTTTTTTTTGCCAAAATAAATCAAATATTTCTCCAGTACAAAGATAGAATTTAATTTTATTCACATGATGACCTCAAAACTTCTTGAATATTTGTCAAGGGTGTCATGTAATTTGATGAAAACTTTTTCTTTTCGATTAAAAAATTTCTCATTTAATGCCGCTATGCTCGTGATGGATCTCCAGGAACTGTTGATTTCAACATGCGAAGAAAATTAAACTTTCTGTTTCTACTGGAGCAATATTTTATTTATTTTAGCCAAAAAATGCTTTGCCCTAAAAACTGCAAAAACACTGGCCTTTTCTTGTGTCTCCTTCCATCTCACCTTAACTATCCCATAAAAATTGAATAGGGTAGGCGAGTGTTGCGTATGGCTTGTAGCTAGATATGGTTTATCATTACAGCTCTAATATTTATTAATATGAATAATAGCATGCAGGATAGTTGAAAACCAATTGTGAGTGGTTCCTCAAAATTGTTTGTATTAAGCAGCAGTAGAAAAAACCAAACAACTTTGACAGCTTTGCTTCAATTTATGAAATAGTAGAAGATAAAAGTTTACAAGAATTTATTTAGAAACACTTTTAATACTAAATATAATAGAACATTTCCACTGCTCTATTGATTAAAATTGGGTGGATCATTTACCGGTTTAATGATTGTTATTCTAAGATTCATCCTAAGTCTCAGAAAAAAATATTCTTATTGAGTTGTTGCTTAGATAATACTGAAATAAAGCTTTTACGGGGCTATAAGGGGAAAAGCAGATCGAAATTTACAAATGTTACATTTCTCAGGAATACTTATGCTTTTGCTTGAAACTTAAATTTTAACTTATTTGAATTAATAAAGTAGGAATATTTTTGAGTTCATGTATGTTTAATATTTAATCAATTAACTATAAAGTTTATTAGAATGAGAGATAGATTGAAACCATTTTCCCTCAAATCTTAATATTCATGTTGTTAACAAACCTTGAATTTGAATCTTAGTTAACTATAATAAGAATAAGAGATAATAATAATAACAATAATAATAATAATAATTATTATTATTATTACTAGCATCGCGTCTTACTACCCGTTCGAGTTATACAAACTTATGCTAATGTATAATGGTAGGGTGATTGTGAGATTAAATGGAGGACCTACAGTTTAACGTGGGATCCGAACCACAGTGGAGGCCTGGCACTCCACACATTCACAAGTTGTGATTAATACACGTCTTGTCAGAGGTGAAGGAATGGTTTGGTAATCAAATAAATCTGTGCCGGGACAAAGGATTGAACCCCAGACTCCCAGCACTGAAGTGTGACACCTTACCCCTAGACCGCCTGGTCACCCAATATGAGAGTAGCTTTTCTACATTAGTATGAACTTTATTTTCCCCTTCAATTCTTATTTAATTTACATTAAGTGATAAATGTCTGAAGTCTAATTATTCTGGTTTGTCCCATAATTATGTTTAGAGAAAATTTGGCAATCAGCATAAAAGCTATAAAAAGGTAATTAAAATTCAAAATTTGAAAGTTTTAATTTTTTCAAATCTCAAATTTGAAACTTTTATTTTCAAATCATAAATAGCCTTTAGTATTCAAGTAATTCTATGTTGTGAAGGACCCATCCCTATTTATAATAAATTAGTGAAAGTGTGTTATATGAAACTACTTACTTACTCTATGATATGACTCTATAAGGAAAACCTCTTTTCGCTTTATGAGGCAATTGTATTATATTTGGAAGAAGGTACAGGAAAGGAAAGGTACTCTATGGAATTAGGAGCTCGAGAGTTCATTGCCGCACTTACAAAAGTACGCCACGTATCCCTATCTTGAGCTAGTTCTATTTAGTCCACCTCATTACACCCTAACTTTCTCAGGTCCATTCTAATGCTATCCTCCCATCAGTGTCTAGGTCACTTCTCAGGAAACTACACATACATAAACTTATCGGACACACATGTGCCATGAAAGTTTGATAAATAAGCTAGTTTGTGTCACCATATGGTAAAATACTGAGAAGCGCTGGTCAAATATATTAAAAGTGAACATGTATTATTTATACTTATTTTCCACAAATAACTTATTTGCATAACTAGTAATGTTAACAAACATGATGCAAAGTAGCAAGTACTTATATTAAACCATCTTAACAATTCACCATAATCTAAATAAGGTTAGCCTAATAGATTGGTTAGCCTCAGCTAGGATTGTGTTGTCGTTTCTTACTCATTTCTAATCACTGTTATTCGGTATGAATACTATGGTGCTCATATGTGTTTTTGTTAACTAATGGGTTTCCTCAGATTAAGAAATTTGAAAATTATCTATAAACTGTACTCCAACACGCTCATAAAACAATAAAATAAGTGCATAAAAATCATAAGTAAAGTTTACATTTTTTTGCAATAATGACTATAACACTATTAATAAAAATAAAGATATCATCAGTAATTACTCAAAAGATTCACAGTTCCGCCATTTTGGAAATGGTTTATCTACCATACATTTTTTTGTGACCATTTTATAATTACTGTGTTATTTTCCTAGTGTTATATGTATTATTTATTACTTTCCTTGTAAAGTTTTCTATCTGCTCTTTGTGTTTATATCCAACAACAGCTTAGTCGACACAAAATGTGAGTTAAAAAATAATATGAACTAGAAAATAAAACTCATGAAAGTTGATTTAAAAAAAAAAAGATAGAAACTTAAATTGTTAGTTTCATTAATACTTACTATATGGCATTAGCAACTCGAAAGTTTATTGCACACTTAAAAAAGTATGCCATCCATCCCTATCTTGAGCTTGTTCTATCCAGTCCACCTCATTACAGCCTATCTCTTTCAGGTCCATTCTAATGTCACCCTCCCATCTACGTCTTGTTCTTCCCAATGGTTTCTTTCCATTAGGTTTGCCGGTCAATACTCTGAACATGGTTCTAGAATCTTCCATTTGCGCTGCATGTTCTGCCCACTGTAATTTACGAGACTTGATTATCCTACCAATGTCTAGTGATAAGTACAGGGTATGTAACTCATCATCATATAACCTCCTCCACTTCCCAGTAGACTTATCCCTTTTTGGACCAAATATCTTCCTAAGCAAACACCCTAATTTTGTTTTCGTTATGTAAGGTAAGAGAGCACGTTTCACTTCCATTGAGAATCGGTAACATTATTTTTTGTATATACTGAGTTTTATATTCCTTTACAGCAGGTGAGATGTAAACAACTTAATGAACTAGTAATAACATATATTTCCCAACTGTATTCTTTTCCTAATTATTTAAATTCATTAATTCTGTCAAATAATATGTTGCTTGAAGTAATTAATATCTAAATTATCGTCCTCCATCTGTGTTCTTTGTGTGATCATCTGCTTAGTCTTTTCAGCAGTAACACTGAAAAAATAAGTGTACTTTTTATAATATTTTACAGCTATACAAACACTGCCATCATCAAAAGAACAAAATAACAGCAACTAAAATTAAAAGTATGTTATCATTTTATATTAAGGGTCATAAGAAAACCAATTTTCTCTCTAATAAATTTAGTCCTTAAAATGATTATAAAATTAGTACATTGATTAATATTTATATTGTGGTCACTTAGAGCATTGCCATACTTGTGGCCTGGTTGCCAGCATTCAAAACCTTGTTATAAATATGAGGGTGGCAATACTACATAACTACTTCCTAGCAACAGATACTTGTTTGTAAATATGAACGACTTTTGGTCACCCAAATAAGTAACGAGGCTTAATGTTCTGGCATCCTGTTCGGAAATATGACCGCACCTTCATGAGCTAGAAATACTGTGCGTTAAGAGGTATTGAAAAATTGATTAGGGTAATCAGGTTTGTTTGACATCTACCTCGTCACTTGCTATAATACAGGGAGTGTGGAGTCCACAGGTATTGAACCAAGAATGTATTTTATAAACGACACTAGGTCAGTTGTATGTATATACATACATGTTATGATAGTGATATTATGGTTAAGATGGTGATCTAGGGGACACAATAAAAGGTCAGTGTTTTTTGCAGTTTTTAAATCAAATCATTTTTATAGTCAAAATAAATCTTAATAATTCTCTAATACAATCGTATAGATTAATTTTCTTCGTATTGTGACCTCAATAGTTGTTGAATATCTAAAGGTGTCCAGGGAATTTAATGAATTTCTTTTATCTTTAATGAAAAGATTTCTCATCTAATGCTGCCATGCTCATGACAGATATTCTAGAACTATTGATATCACCATATGAAGAAAATCAAACACTTTGTATTGAAGCAATATTTAATTTATTTTGGCCAAAAAAAGTTTTGCTACAAAAACTGCAAAAACAAATCACCTTTTATCGTGTTTCCTACATCCTCACCTTAAAATCTTGAGTGACTTATTTTGCACAGATTAGTTTTTAAAAGTGTCTAATATCAAATATTATTTTTTATTCTTTTATCACCACATTGTACTACCCGTTTAGGTTATATACATATATACAAATTACGCTAATGGGGTTTAAGAATTATGAAGGTTATATTAATAGGAAGTATACCCACATTTGTGTGGAGGGAGAGTGGAAACCCGTTTTGGAAAAACCATTTTCAGTAAACTCGGCCGAGATTCAAACCTTGATCTCCCCGTCATCATCCACAATCCAGACTGCTGCAAGAAAAGTGTGTTAGACCACACGGCCACCAAAGTGGGTAATGTTAAAGTTCATCTCTTTAAAAATTAATACTTTTTTATTTGTGAGAGTTAAATTTTTAGTGAGTAAAATCTGTGGATGTGGGAATTAATTGCATTTGTGTGGGTTTGAAAATTTTGCAGAGGTTAGTTAATAACTGTGCAATTGTACACAACGTATGCCATCTTCTCTTATCACATATTACAAAATGTTATTTGATTAAGGTTGACCAAAATGATTTATGGTTATAAATATATAAGATTAGTTAATTAAAGGAGTCTATAGGATTATATATCTATGCTACAGACACTTTTAGAATAAAAAGTTTTCATAATAAGCAGGAGATATTTTAAAACTATTGAGATAAAACTAAATTCCTATATTCAAGGGCTTATTTACAAACTGATATCAGGAAGTGGTGATTGAGAGTGAAGGGGGGGGCTGACCAAACTAAGATTAAATCACTGCGCCTGAGTGGTGTCTGAGGATAATAGAGATGGGAGCCATTAAGGTTAGTATGAAGGAGGGGTCTGTTATTGTTTTCAATGACTTAACACTAATTATCTTCCACTAATTTAAGATATAAAAATCAGCACATTGTTATCGATTTCTTTCTTTTGAAGAAGGGCATGATGGTCGACATGCCTACTGATAAAAAAAAGATACTTATGTTGTTAGTAAATTTAATTCTATAGTAAAAATAGTTCTTATAAATAAAGTATTTTAGATTTATATTTTCTTATAATCAAAACTTTTTTTGTTGGTGGTACTGAAAAATTAATGTGAGTCTTACAATCGATTGCGTCTTAGAATCAAAGAAATATGGTAATGACACAATGATCGGTTGTATGAGTGCATAGATAGTAAAGTGTCCAGTGGAGGGAGAAAATGCTACATTTTCCAACCCACATCCAATTGGGATGAATATTTAAAATAGGAAACACATGTATGGTGGTCTGGGTTTTCTCTGATAAACAATATATTTCTATTAGGAAAACCTCTTTTCGCTTTATAAGGTAGTTTTGTTATAATTATTAAACAATGTAAGAAACATGAGATGTAAGAAGAGTTGAACACACTTATTTTGTGAGTAACGTGTCAAGTTTTGCTTTGTTAAATACATAAGCCCATACACAATCAGTAAATAAAGTAAGTCACACATGTCTCATGTGATCAGATTTTGTTTTTATTAATGTATAACATTTCACAAAAAGTATGTACAATTTTAAAGAATAAAAAATTTCCTCATGCACATTTACATGTCAACAGTATTTTTATTTATTTGCTTAATTAAAATCCAAAAAATAAGTAACCTCAAACTAAATATTAATAAGCTTACCTAGGAGTTTTAGAAATGGTACATCAAGAAATATTAGCAATGCTTAAATGCGTCCCAATTGCAAATATGGGAAGAAACCAATAATTAGTAAAGTCCAATAATTCATCCATCACATGACATATATTACTCACTTGTGGTCTGAAATGACGGAGAATAAAGGTAACACAATAAATGTTTCCCAATCATCTGGCTTTAACACTTCACCCATAGGAACAGGTTAATATGGGGCTATTTCCACAACTCTTCACAATCATCAATAGTGATGATGATGATGATGATGATGATGATGATGATGACGATGATGACGATGAAAAAGATTCTAGCTAAGCCAAACTCCCAGGTTTGAACGGTGTTACCTGTGTTTTGTCTCAATCATCTTTCTCACTTAAGTATGTTGGGGAAAAACCCCTGAAAATGTCAGTGACGGCAGTCAAAATCATGCAGACACTAATGTGGTTGCTGGACCCCCAAAAAGGTATAAACCATATCCACAAGTTCTGCCTTCTTTTTCCCCGCAATCTTAAGGCCTTCACTAGTAAGATAGGTCTTTAGTTCGTCCACTTTTAACTTTTCCACCTGAAAAAATTAACATATTATTAATACAACCAATTGTATTGTTTTATGTAGTTGCACTTAAAAAGTTAAATATAACAGGTGATTTTTATTCAAGGTGTATACATTTTAGTTGCCTTAACAGAGAAATATAATGCCAGAAAGATTTTGGTGAGGTTTTAGGAATTGATATTGTGTTCAGGTAAACCACTTTGCAAAATGTTAGCGGTAAGAACCTTATTTAAAAATTTGATTTGAACATATTCACAAACATGTGCTCAGTATTTATTAGTATAATTTTTATATAAGTTATAACATAAATAAAAGTAAAATGTAGCAAATAATAACATAAAACTAGTGAGATATTTTCTCATATTATTGGTTCATGGTTACCAATGTCATATTTTTTTGGTAATGCACACTTTAATACTAATTGCTAGCTATTAGTGACTTTTACTTCCTGACATAAATAAAGAGGCTGGATTAAAAAAAACTCCACCAACATTTAAATCAAGGCTGTGGAGTCACAGTCATGGAATCGGAATCAATTTTGGGTCGAGTTGGTGTTGGTAAAATTGTACATATTAATACTCCGAATTCAAAATGAATACTTGTAATATTATGATAATACATGGTAAATATATAATTTTAACTTTATAACTTTTATTCCTTAGGACCAATTTATTAATTTAAATTGACAAATTTATTTAAATATAAATTCACAATGTCAAAGAAACATCCCATGAAGTGATTTGTATCAAAGCATTTTACTGCAGTAAAATTTTCTGTTACTATTTAATCACTATATATTAGTAATTTATGAAGGAGTCAGATTTGGACAGTAGAAAAATAGAGGAGTAAGTGTCAAAGGTTTGGCACACAGACTCCACAAACCTGATTTGCATGAAGTGATAAATTTTACTTTACATCCATTAGTGTTTCCAGTCTGTGACCTGAGTCAGTTTTTATTCAAGCTATATATTTTCCACTACCGGCTTGCTAGGCCTGTCGTAGCTGCATGAAGTGGTAAATGAAAGTGGGAAAACCATTTGAAGTGCAACTTTCGCCCCATGTATCCTGAGTTAGTCTGATGTGCCAACTCCTAGCCTAATCCTTCCAGCTTGTCAAAATTTACCAACTTACTTTATAAGAGATGGAAATTAAACAAGCCATTCTGAGTGAAATGTTGTACCAATCCACAAATGTATAATCCACTTAAGTGTCAGGGTCCATCTATTCAACTCTAAACAAAGCCACAAGAACTAAACAATATATAACTGAGGTCAAATAGAAGTTTGACTAATTTTTAAATGTTGAATTTTGAAATAAATTATCACACATTGTGGATACCTGCTTTAGAAACAAAATATAATTTACAAAATATGTTATTAAAAATGTTTAACGTGGTTCAGCCTAAGCAAATGAATCAAGTAAATATCACAGCATTCAAGTCAATTACTGCAGATTTTTGTCATGTGAACATTAATTTGTAATTTACATAACAGCACAAAACGATGGGAATTAAACAGAAATCTTTTTGTTGCCAATGTTCATAAATGTTGAAACCAGATTATCTTTATCAAAAGTGACAAATATTCTAAGCAAAGTCGAAGTTTTTGAACATTTGCAGATTCCTAACACAACCAATGCATCCTGTATTAGTATTATAGAAGAGATTTCCAACTTCAAGTGGTCAAGAGCCACAAATGAATCCATGAGTCTATGAAAATTGAACATCATAATCGGCTATTTTTTGCCAATTTATGTGTAAGAACAGGTATTAAAACATGAATGAAATAGGAAGTGATAATTTAAGCATGTTTGATATCATATTAAAAGAATTTTCCGAATAAAGCATACTAACTTTGATAAGTCAATACAGTACATAAGAAATTAAACATGAAAATTAGTTGGAATTTTTGTGGGTTTTTTCCACACAAGTCAAAACTTTTTCTCAGTGGAAAAAAAATCAATTTTACTAGAGTAGCTTACTTTTTCAAGAAACTTTGTGGGCCATAAAAAAAAAGACCCGCAAGTTAAAAACCCCTTCATTATAGGATGCTAATTTTGTCCTTGGTCATGGCTAGGGGTATGCTAAGTCCACTTTTTTGGTTTGAAGCAAACTCGAATTGAATATAAAAAATATTCTTGAAGCCGAATCAAAGTTCAAATATTTTTGGTCAGTCGTTTTATGCCTTGAAAAACTTTGATTGTGTTTATTTAAATAATTTTATGCAATTCAATAATTGGAATTATTTTATTGCACAATTGTTTGTAATATTTCATTCTAAGCTGATTAATACCATTAATATCCTATTGTAATACTTCTTCCCAATTGGGCATCAATTATAGTAATATTTGATTATTTATTTGTGATATTGATGTGGATGTTGCTGATGTGTACTCGTGTATGCTTTACGGTGAGCAGTAAGTATAACGATACCAGGTTTTATGGTGATGACACATGCATGACCTACTACACACTTGTACACGGCTATGTGGTCTGATTATTTGTGATTTTTATTCTTATAAAATGAGTAAGACTTTTGATCTTGCACAAGATTTAAATTATTACATCTTTGGTACTGAAGATTTGATATTAAGTGATACAATTTTTTGTTAATTTACAAACTGTTTTTCTGTGATATTACAATGTTCTGTGTTCTGAGTACTGTGTATTGTGTACTGATATATTACTGTTCTGTCTACTGTGTCACTGTTTTTTCTGCGTGGCTTCATACGCACAAGCTGCTTATATATGACCTACCCCTTACTTCTTGGACCCCTTGTCACCAGTGTTAAAACTAACTAATCGGGGAACTCCTGGCAGCCTGATGTTGAGAAGGCTAGCTTCCTATTGGGTAGAGAGAGCCAGCATGTCACATCTTTTTCTAATACAACAGAGTTGATCTTTGAAACTAAAAAAAAGTTTTAAAGCGCAATATATTGAAATTATTTCTGAAAATGCGTGATTCTCCATGGATAAAGTATTAAAAGGAAATTTTACATACAGTACTTTATAGAAAAGTACACTTCATACATGACTTTTAGAATATATGAGAGGGGTCCAAAACTGTATCATTACTATCCCAACATGCAATTCATTTAATTCAGATTATTTCACATGTATATTAGTTTGCAATGTGCATAACAGTTCAGATTATAAATAATTGGGGACATGAAAAATTTGCATTTGCGATAAAACAAATTTTTAAACAAATTCTACTGTTTTCATGTGAATAACGCAAATTTAAGCTTTTTTTCTAAATAAATAAAATTTCTTTGTAATTTGGCAAATACCACATCATGCAATAAAATTTTCAACACAGTAACACTGGTGATAGAACTCTACTAGGGCTGTTTATAAGAATAGTAGGGGTGGTCGGGCACCCGAAATTTCGGACAATAAATCAAGCATCTAAGAATCCTGGACTGTCGGACAAGTATTCTTTATGCCTGTATTTCAATCGGGCATCTCAAGAACTTGGTAAGTATATAATACCATGTTAGCACTAACCTCTAATTCAAACTTTGTAAAAATAGTGTTTAACTGACATTCAGAGTTGAATTATTTCAACTAATACTAAACACAAAGAAGAAGAAAGTACAAATAGCACAAAACACAGGACTACTTGTCTTCTTTGTATTCCTTTGTGTTTGATAAAGGCAACAATACCGAAATATTATTCTATTTGTGTTAAAATGTGTGTGTGACTACTTCTATTATAGAAGACAGAAGACAGAAGAAAGGAAGAATATGTCACCTTTGTGCATTGGATTCTTCCCACATTTTTCCTCTTTCCCTAGGTGGGCTTTCTTCATCAAATTTACTCTTAGTAGTATACATTTCCTTTTTCTTTAGTTTATCAATTTCCTTTATTATAAAATTATCAAGCCATTGGGTCACCTAATTTTTAAACTGCTTTTACACATTATGATACTTAAATTTGTAAAATGTCGATTCTTTGTTTACAGCCTTTAAAAGCTTTCACACTAGTCCAAGCAAAGACATTAATAAAATGGTCCTTGCTATAGGCAGTCATGTTTAGCAAAATTATGTCTTCTTAATTTGTATTCCCTTCTCCTTATTTGATAGTAGTTTAGTCTTGTATGACAACATGTTTCGGTGTTATGGTTTGGTTTAAGCCTAAGTTGATAGTCGATTATTTTGATATCGCTATTTGTTAGACTCAAAGGTAATGGTATTAATATTTCGAGCTTGATATTACTAGGCGTAAAATGTTTTGTGCATATTTATATTTGATTTTTCTCCGAATATGTTAATAAATAGTTAAATACACAATATGAATGAAAAATTTAGACAATTTTATCCTAGTTTTTTTTAACAAATACTAATTCCACTCATATTTACGTAAATAATATTGCTTTCAGCTTATAATATCAAAAAGAGAAAAATGACACCACTTTCTCCCTAAAAGTAGCCTCCCCTTTTGCATGTCTATAAATAACTCAACATACACTTACTATTTTAGCTGTCA
>CABFOV010000145.1:198123-258663 GCA_902141375.1 Timema poppense
GTCCCCCTTTTATATGTTTCTATCCACCTTTCCTGTACCTTCTTCCAAATATAATACAATTACCTCATAAAGCGAAAAGAGGTTTTCCTTATAGAGTTATATCATTATATATTCGCATCCATGTCCTTTTCCTGTGTTTGTCCTTTTTGTTATACCTTTTATTTGTTCCTATCTATGTGTTCTATTATTCTTTACCATTTTCCTTTTTCTCCTCTTTTCTGTTTTTTGGTTTTCTCTTTTAGGAAGTTGCGTTGCGCGTTTCACACTCCTCCCTGATGAGTTCCGATAGAATGAAACCTAGGTCGGGGGATTGGGCGGTGACGATCAATTTTCTTTAAGAGACATCCATTACCTCTTTGTCCATTGGCAGCAGTGTAAAGTGTGAACTGTGTTCTTCTTTTCATTGTAAATGCCATATTGTGTTTGTCCCCCTTTTATATGTTTCTATCCACCTTTCCTGTACCTTCTTCCAAATATAATACAATTACCTCATAAAGCGAAAAGAGGTTTTCCTTATAGAGTTATATTTTAGCTGTCAATATTTTTTTATTAAGCTTCGTAATAATTGTCGAAGATGATTTTTTTTTCCAAACAAAGTTGAGGTTAATATTATTTTGAAGTCAAGTCAAAGTTGCAAAGTCTTCACACACCCCTAGTCATACACTAGCATTATGAGTAAAACTCTCAATCAGTAATAATCAGATAAAACTCAGGAGTAATAATCAATCCCAACTAAATTATTATTATTATTATTATTAGCACCGCGTCTTACTACCCATTCGGGTTATACGCACTTACGCTAATGTGTAATGGTAGGGTGATTGTGAGATGAAATGGAGGACCTGCAGTTTAACGTGGAATCCGAACCAAGGTGTAGGCCTGGCATTCCCCACATTCACAAGATGTCTTGTCAGAGGTGAAGGAAGGGTTTGGTAATCAGATAAATCTTTGCCGGGACCGAGGATTGAACCCCGGCCGCCAGCAGAGAAGTCTGACACCTTACCCCTAGACCGCCAGGTCACCAATCCCAACTAAAGCACAAAAGAAAACTACCTTGCCCTCGTTGGCCAGCGACGGCACATCCACATCTAGCAGTTTGAGAACCTTGTTGGCAGGACCTCGGCCCCCTCCGACAGGCTCTCTCTTCAATGGTGGTTTCTTCTTGGTGAAGTCAGTGGCATCTAGGTTGCAAGCGTCCATGAACTGCTGGGCCAGGCTTCCCAGCTTCTTATCCATGGCAGTGCGGTCTGGTACTGTTTGTTGTAAATGGAATATTGACACAATGACTCACACACTAGGATACCTTTTTGAGGTAAGTAGTCAGTAAAATAGATCCAAACTTCAAATGGGATTTTAAAAACAATTCTATTTTCAAATTTAAAGATCAGCTGTTTTCAAATCTGTATTTTGAAGACAATTTTAATACAAAACACACATTTATATAAAGAAACTTTAAAATTTCGATATGGTTGTCCATTAGAAAGCATCATGATAGGGATGTATAACTCTTTTAAAAAATCACATTCAAAGTTTAAAGAAGAACAGAATTTGGTTTGGAATCTTGACTCTGAAATGTTTTTGAACACTCGACTCTCAAATGTATTTAATGATTCAAAGATCCAGACCTATAAATAAAATACTAGGACAATTTATAAAATTTTCCAATAGCAGGGGAAGTACTACATAGGGTGTATTTTATATCCAGTCACATATGCAACAAAATATGGACAGTGAATGCAAGAGAGACTAAGAAAGTGGAGGCCATGAGAGTGAAGTTTGTGATGAGCATGCTAGCTGTCACGAGGAGAAACAAGATAATAAATGAAGTTATCCAGGAAAGAGTGGAAGTAGAGGGAGTATGGCTGAGATGGTATTGTCATATAATGAGTATGGAAAAGCATAGAATACCAAAGAGGTGATGGAAATGATGTACGCTATGTAGGGAAAATACAGCAAGAGAGACCAAAAAAGAGATGGTAGGAGCAGATAACATAAAGTGTGCAAGTGGGAGTCAAGCATATAACAGAAAGTGTGCAAGTGGGAGGAGAATAATGGAAATTATTAAAGGAGGAAGAATGGTGGAATAAAGAGTAAGATGGAGGAATTTTAGTAAACTGACTTGGCCACAGACTGGGAACAACTGATGATGATCTAATAAAGTGTTTATTACATCCCCTGTAAAATTAAAAAGTGGACACACCTGTGTAGTCTTTAACTTCTCTGCGTTCATCATAGTCTAGTGCGAGTGCCTCGATGTTGCTCCAGTGAGTCTGAAGAACTGGGTTATTAATCAGATGTGGGTTGTAAGAGAACTTTAGTTTGGACACAATCTCCTCAGCCAGGCTCACTTGATCATGTGACGGTTCTACCGGCTCATCGTCCAACTGCAGCTCACGAATATTGTCTGCAGACATTGTGTCATAGATGTAAACACAAATGCCCTCATGTAGAAAAACATTAACATTTAAAGTGTATATTTGTAAATTAAAAAATTACACCTAAAGACAGGAATCGAGCCTAGGACTTTTGGCTTAGTGCGCCAATGCTCTACCACTGACCTATCCAGAATTCAGTATGTGCTCATAGTCAGTCTTCACTCATAATTTAAGGCAATGTCTGTGCTGGACGCGGGGAAATCCTTGGCTAGCAATGAAAAATTATTGATATCAGAGCAACCGGACGGAAGTTGACTTTATGTTGCAGAGTATAACAAAACTGTACACGAAAGAGAATATCATGGAACATGGTACAAGCATTTTCAAGCTTCCATGTTAATGTCAAGTCAGTGGAGTAGTACCATATAACAAATATATTTTGTTAGAGCTGTATTAATTTTGAAATTTTTAAAATATGTTACAGTGTGCGATAACTGACATCTGCAAACTTCAGCCAAAAAAAAAAATTGATATTTTCTAACTGTATATGAATAGAATCCACTTATTCTAGAATCCAAATTTTCATTTTACATTTGAATAATGATTACCCAACACTAAGTATATATCCTAGAAAACGTGATAAACATAAGAGACTTTCCCATTGTTCTGATTATTTCCTTCTTCAATTCTTTTTTTAATTCTAATTCTTTAGTTGCTATAAAAAATAAACCTCATAATTTATTTATTTTAGCACCGCGTCTTACTACCTGTTCGGGTCATACGCCTATGTACTTATTACACTAATGTGTTATGGATTAGGAAAGTTGAATTTAGAAGAAGTGTTTTTGCATTTGTGTGAAGAGAAAGAGAAAAAAAGAGAAAAAGAGACAGAGTGGAGAACCATTTGGGAAAAAACATCCTTGTTAAACCTGACTGGGATTCAAACCCTGATCTCATCTTTAACAAGCTGGTCTAACACATCAATATCATTATTAGCACCGCATCTCACTACCCGTTCAGGTTACATGCACTTACATTAATGTGTAATGGTAGGGTGATTGTGAGATGAAATGGAGGACCTACAGTTTAACGTGGGATCCGAACCATGGTGGAGGCCTAGGTATTCGGTCTAACACAAGAGTGACGCCTTAGACATATTTTTAAAGTTAATAATTATACGGCTCAAGGACATGTTCCTTACCTGCATATGGGAGGTATATTACATGAAAGCCTGGGGGCACAGTTTGTATGTTGGACTCATCCACCTGCTCTGTTTGGGCAAACAGAGCCACATGATAGGGGCGGGAGCCTTGCCTAGGGGTGAAAACGCATATGGGCGCTACTTGTCGTTCTGAACATCGCTTAAGTAGAGCTGCAAACAGCAGTCGGCTGCCTGAAATAAATAGACAAAGAAATATTTACAAATAGGCCTATATTATAACTATAGCTACCGGACTATTGCAAGAAGTATTTTACAAACTTTCACTTATAACATTAAAACTTAAAAGTAATATAATATTTTTAAAATTCATTATAGCATTTTTTATGTGTTATATGTACCTAAAATTAAATTGAATATTTTTTTGGTGTATTGACTAAATTGACCTTTTGTTTACAAATAGTGGTAAATTGTGTTGATTTTAATCATAAATAACAATTTATATAAGCCACACACATTTTTATTTAGTAGCAAACTTTATCTGGTTTGCTTCCCCCTCCCCCCTAAAATTGCAAGCGAAAATAGTACATAAAGCATATTTTGTACCTATTTCCACATATGCAGCAGAAACATGGACATTGAATGTAAGAGAGACATGGAGTAATACAAGTCTTTGATCTGGCTTTGTTGACAGTCAAATTGTGACCAAAGGTGAATATTTTAAATTGAATATAGGGAATTTAGCGGTAGTTTTCCTTGCCGTATCACTTAAGTTTTTAGTTGATCTGTTACCATTTTTAGCCAAAATAAATATTTTAGACACACACTTTTAATACAAATTTTTATTTAGCTAAGTCCAATATTTTTATTTATCCTAAATAAGGGAATCTACTAATAGCCCCTTGCACAATAATGACAAAAGTAAATGTATGGCATGGGTTGAATGTGAATATTGGTTGTTATAAGTGAAGTTAGGTTTTAAATTGGCTACATACAATCTGGGAATGCGCCCTCGAATCCTTAAGGATATTCGAGATTCAAGACTCAAATCCTCCAAAAAATAAAATTTAATTTAATCTTACAAGTAATTTTTTTTCGCGCTCTAATTCTGTTGGTCTTTCACCTTTACAGAACTATCCTATACCCATATCCTCTATGTGTACTTTGTAAAGAAGTTGATTCCACAAATAAAAACCATCTTGTTCAATGTAGTGCTATAAAGGACATTGATTTAACTCATCGCTATTGGGATATTCGAAAGTGAATGGGATGGGCATTAGCAACCAACCAAACCAAACAACCAACAAACTTTTAAATAATAAAAATCCTTTTGATTCAATTTTCAGGTGTGAAACATTTAAAAACTTAATATTTCTCTAAATAGCTTTGGTGGCTGCATGGTCTAAAGCGCTACTCTTGCGGTAGACTAGACTGCCGAAGAATGGAGGATCGAAGTTTGACCCAGTCGGGTGTAGTGAGAGTGGTTATGGTTTTCCAATTCCTTCCACACAAATGCGGGTAAACTTTCTCTAAACTGAACCCTTCTATATACTTAACACATTGGTTATTACATAGGTATATAATCCAAATGTATAGTAAGACACTAACCTTTCTCTATGTCAAATTTAAAGGGCAATTTGGGTTTTTCATTACTAATTTTCCTAATATTTAATAATCAGGAATGATTTACAGGTAATATAACAAAACCAATAATTGTGTAATACATTAGTGCTTCAAAAAGTAGACACGAACAATATAAATGTGTATTGGCCTCATCTAGATTAAAACTAGTGACCCTTACCATATTAGAATATAATACACATCACCGAGCTGAATTGAATTTTGCAAGTCCTTTACATAATGCTTCCTCTGGTAACTTACCCTTCACAAAGTCTTCCAGAGGGTAAATAAATGATGACGCTCTCAAATGGTGTTCCAGTTTGATGACGCTCATTGGCTTGAACCCAAGTAATGTGAATCCAACATCACTCATATTATTGATGGCTTTAATTTCCTCCTGGAATTTAGGGTCAAACTATTATTATTTTTGTATGGTTTTTACAAGCATTTTTGTTACTCATGTTGCTGTGTGACAGCAACTATTTGTTGGAATCTGTTAGTGTTGTTTCAACTTCCTTGAGCAATGCGTACCAGGAGGATCACGTGCGGTTACCAACATTCTACGCCTAACTAACTTCTAGTGCTGAATCAACACCACCGCTTGGTACCCAAGAAAAATATGTAGTTGAATATCTGATATAAAAAGGATTAAAAGTTCTAAAAGGGTCTTATTATTTGCAACAGGATGGAAGAAGATGAACGCATTCTTTAAAAATAAAGCTGTACATAATTCACTTTTTCAATTCGAAGCAAAATTTCACAATTGTTTGGAATATTGTATTCCAATAGGATAAATAAAGTTATTATCCGTCATAGATTATAATTTTCAGAATTTTTTTCATATTAATATTAATTTGTAATGTACATAACAGTTCAGAATTGCATTAAATGAACATAATAAGTATTTTAGCGTTCATCATCATGAATAGTTTTCAGCCACTGGACTGGGTTTGGAACAAAAGCCTCTCCAATGTATCCTGTCAATAGTTTTTATTGATGAAGCTTCATAATTGTTGAGATTGAATTTTTTTTTTAAAGCAAAGTTAAAAGTTATCAAAACTTTGCACACCCCTATAGACTTTTTTTTATATACAAAATGTTAAATGAACATTAAATAAGATGCAATTTCTTTTTAATATTACCTCCTTCATCATAATCTTGCGCCCACCAAACATTTGATACTTGCAGAGTTCTGTTTTCAAAATAACCTTTCCTGTTTCCTATAAAATTAAAATAAAATAAAGATTAGATGAGAATAGTAAATGCTTGAACATGTTTTTGACAACACACATTCAGAGAAAAAAACTAAATGGCTGGACTATATTAACACAAATCGGAGCTGAATAAAACAATGGTTGCAAATTTGCTAGAAAAGCTGAAGACTCACAGAATCACATAAGACCAAACTTGTCAAGAGCTATCAGACCACATTATTTAGTGTAAGAAAAGTTAATTGTTCACATGTGATTGTTGAGCCTGTAGTTCTTGTGTGGCAAAACTATACAAGTCAATTATCTAATGCTCTTAAGGAAATCCGCTGTGCACTTCGGGTGTATCATATTATACCACAAAAGAAGGATGGAATAAATAGGACAACCCTTTACTCTCTGTCTTTCACAGCACTGAAAAGTTTGAATTGTGTCCCTATCCTCATGCTTTGCTCTGGGAGCTGAAAGAGGAGGCAGAGGACAGGGCGCATTGGAGGTCTAAGTTTCACGGACAAAAGGAGGACCTGTCATAAGACAGGATACCTAATTAATAATAATAATAATAATAATTATTATTATTATTAGCACCGCGTCTTACTACCCGTTCGGGTTATACGCACTTACGCTAATGTGTAATGGTAGGGTGATTGTGAGATGAGATGGAGGACCTACAGTTTAACGTGGAATCCGAACTACGGTGGAGGCCTGACATTCCCCACATTAACAAGATGTCTTGTCAGAGGTGAAGGAAGGGTTTGGTAATCAGATAAATCTTTGCCGGGACCGAGGATTGAACCCCGGACGCCAGCATTGAAGTTTGACACCTTAACCCCTAGACCGCCAGGTCACCAATAATAATTATTATTATTATTATTCTCATTGGGAATGCCTTAATGTATTTTTCTTCTTTGTTCTTGTGATGCTTCTTATACATTTTTATTTATACATTAATATTGATTTTAGTTATCAAAATCTGAATGGACCAAAAATTAAATAAACAATAATTTTATGAGGGATAGCAAGCACACTTATGTGACTAATGCTGGCTTAATAATTGTGTAAATAAAACATTAATAAACACAAAAACACATTTTCTAAACAGATCTTTTACTACCACAGGCAGTTTCTGCTCTCAAAATTATAGGAAGCTGCCTGTGGTAGTGAGAGTATAAAACCATTTTAGAAAAACTTCTCTCGGTACACCCGACCAGGATTCGAGCCCTGATCTCCCCGTCATTAGCAGTCTAGTCTAATGTAGGAGTGACACCTTGGAACATGAAGCCATCGAAGCAGATTCTTCGTAATTCAAACCATAGTTCAACCTAGTGCTTTATTTCAAATAATATTAGTTTATAAAAAAAAACTGTTGGTAGAAAGTGAAATTCAACGAAGCCGAAGTTTTCTCTCTGAAGTAGATGCTCTAAGAAATCTATAATTTTGTGTGTCACGTTCTCTGATATTTTAATAGGTGATATTTTTACCCATAACACAATTTTAAATTAATTATTATAATATAATGTTTTATTCTATATGAAAGAAGGCACAGGAAAGAGGGATAGAAATTAGAAACAAATAAAAGAGAATGAAAGTGAAAAAATGAAAAAAAATTCTTTAAATAAATTTATTATTTGATATAAATACTAAAGATTATTTTTAACTTATAAAAGATGTGCACAACCGAAAGTACCAGTATTTAGTGAGAAAATGTGAACTACTCACAGCGTGGAAATCGATACGTGATGTTTTCACAATCTCGTTTGTGTCTCTGTTTAGGTTCTGAGTTTTGGGCATTGGAGTCACCCTGAAAATAACCAAACATGTGCACTTCCACTAAACAAAAGTCAATTAGATAAAACTGAAGATTATTTTTTGGTTTATTAAAATTTATTTTTATAGAAAAAAATCTCTTTTTGCCTTAGGAGGTAATTGTATTATATTTGGAAGAAGGTAGAGAAAAGGTGAATAGAAAAATATATAAAGCAACTAACACAATATGGCTTTTACAATTTGGTTCTACAATTTTATTTTGTTGGAATGTTTAAGGCTGGTTGCCTATTCACTGAGGATTTATTCTAATTTTTATGGTGACCTAGTGGTCTAGGGGTAAGGTGTCAGACTTCTATGCTGGCGGCCGGGGTTAAATCCTCGGTCCCGGCACAGATTTATCTGATTACCCAACCCTTCCTTCACCTCTGACAAGACATCTTGTGAATGTGAGGAATGCCAGGCCTCCACCGTGGTTCGGATTCCACGTTAAACTGTAGGTCCTCCATTTCATCTCACAATCACCCCCCTAACATTACACATTAGCGTAAGTGCGTATAACCCGAACGGGTAGTAAGACGCGGTGCTAATAATAATAATAATAATAATAATAATAATAATAATAATAATAATAATAATAATGATTTATTCTACAGTTAAGTAATTTAGTGATATAATTTGATATACAAACATATTTATAAAATTAGCAGTATGAACATGATATCTGTCTCTGGGTAAAATAACCTATTTCTCAAATATTCCTAGATCATTCAGTCTATTTTAAGCTCCATCCTCTGATTAAGTCCCAGACATAACTGGCTTATACCTAGTTAATTTGTCTATGAATGAACTTTTTAGTCATACATCGGCTGTTCATCCCTATTTGTAAGACATGTAAAGAGCGTCCACAAAAAGAATGTATGATTGATTGTAGATTTGGGCATTCCATGGGCAACGTTACATTAATACTAACTAATCTTGCTGCAAAGTGAGCTTGTTGTCGACTTCTGTCTTGTGGCTCGGTCAGTTTAGTAAAATGCCTCCCTCTTCCTCTATCTTTCCACCACACTTCCTCCTTTAATCGATTCCATCCACAGCATTAAATCGTATGCAAAATTATCCCCCAATGTACTTGGCTGAGATTCAAATACCAACCAAATGCAATTTGAGTCTATCATCAACCAATCTCTTCTGTGGTTACCTTGTATATATTTTTAAAAAAAGACTCAGCTTTGTAAAAAAAAAACCTACATAATTACACATCTCCCATGAGAGCCTCATTCCTTTGAACCAACCTGGCCAGGTTATAAACTCCAACACTGATGCGTACTCCTGCACCTAGGGTCAAGTAAAGTTTCCCGACACTTCTCTTCTTGTAGTCTTTCCGACAAACCCGGGACAGTAGCTCCTCCAGTTTGATAGCTGGGTTGGGAAGGTCCCAGTCAAAATCATCATCACCTCTCGCTAGCTGGAGTAAGTCCTGCCAACCACCATACAAAATCATCAGTTTCGTCTAGCACTTACCTAGGTTTACCAAGAAGAAACAGTATTTTTATTTGCAAGCAAACAAACATAAATAAAATGGAAATCATAAGCGCTTGTTCTTAGATATATATTAGTGACATACTCATAAGTATATTAGTGGGGGTGGGGCTAAAGTGACATAGTAAGATTCTTGGTTCATGCCAGTGAAAAAGTGGGAGGGCCATACTGTCTAATTTAAAAGAAGTAAATAAAACGGCATCCTTCTCCACTTCTGACTGCTCTCTCCGCTAATCTACAATAAGAATGTATAAATAAAGTATTGATTTTTCTCCATAATCTATGGGTGCTACGAGTGCTAGATGTCACCAGTTTGAACTTCCCACCTTGTAGAAGAGACTAGTGTCGAAGTTTGTTCCTAGGTGCAATAGCTCCAGATCCATGCCAGACTTGCCCAGATCCTCCGCTTTCTTCCTAGCCTGGTTCTGCTTATGAGGGTTGTCTTTATGGGGATCACTAGTATTGGTAAACACAAGAACTCGCTGGGAAGTCAGTTTAACTTTGCTGAAACAAGAAAACAAGTGTTCATTTTACTATTATAATGATATTCAAACAAAGGGAAAATGGCGCCAAACGGCTCTATTAAATTAAGCATTGAAAGGAGGAGAGAAGGGAAAAGCTCACACACTTACTAGAAAGCTATAGACCTCAAAGTTCACAACTAAACCACAACAAAGCACATAATTTTTTGGGGTACACCAGTCACCTTCTTCAGCAAAAGAAAGTAAAACACAGAATAGCTTAGATTAAGTGACGATGATCAATCTCTAGCCGTGATTCCATAGTCCAGTTTATGTTTTACTTTCTTCTGCTGAAGAAAGGGACTGATGTACTTTGAAAATTACACAATTATGTGTTTTGTTTTAGTTGTGAACTTTGAGGCCTTCATTTTTCGATCAAGTGTGTAGGCCTTGTCCTTCTATCCTCCTTTCCATGCTTGATTTATTGCAATGATATTTAAAATTTACTATTTATTTTTTACACGAGTGATTCATTTATGACCATCCCATGGCTTAACCGCTCTTGGCTTGCCCCCCGCCCCCTTTCTGAAGCAACCAACATTTCAGCATACAACTTATAAACTAACTTAAATCTATAACTGGCACAATTAGCAGAGCTCTCGGCCGTTAATACAAACTGTAAAAGGGGAAATCCTCATTTCACAAATGATATATTTTTCAGTAGTGCCAGCCAGGAATAGAACACAGGACTCTTACTCCCTTTCAAGTAGCTGCCGCATGTTGGCAAAGATAATGACATAGGGCATCAAGTGGTCAGCACAATCAACCCTCTGGCCGTTAATCTCTTACATGGCTTTTTGATTCACACACTACTTCCATATATTTGCTTCGTCACTCTATCCACACTTATCCTCTCAACTTGCCCTAAACAACATAAGATGCATATTTTACACTGATCTATTGGATTTACTTTCAAACCACTCCTTCAGCACCGATTCATAACTGACTCTGCCCATTAAAGTTTTTCCACATACATTACTTATATATCTCATTCCAACTACATTCACCTTGCTCTTGTGTTTCTCCTGACAAACTCACGCTTCCCATCCATAAAATATTGTTGGCGTTAACACTAGGCCTATTTGGGATTCTGAACTTTCAGAAATTGGATGTTCTCGAAACTCTGGTGGGAAAAACTATTTCTCGAGATTTTTCAGGAAAAATTAATACCATGAGGTTTCAATCAAGGACTCTATCTCAATGTGGTGTTATACCTTTTACATGTTCCTATCTATGTGTTCTATCATTCTTTACCATTTTACTTTTTCTCCCCTTTTGTGTTTTTTTGGTTTTCTCTTTTAGAAAGTTGCGTTGCACGTTTCACACTCCTCCCTGATGAGTTCCGATAGAATGAAACCTGTGTCGAGTGATTGGGCAGTGACGATCGATTTTCTTTAAGAGTCAACCATTACCTCTTTGTCCATTGGCAGCAGTGTAAAATGTGAACTGTGTTCTTATTTTCATTGTAAAGGCCATATTGTGTTTGTCCCTCTTTTAAATGTTTCTATCCACCTTTCCTATACCTTCGTCCAGATATAATTCAATGTGGTGTTTGTATTTAATACTCATTAAGAGTATTATTAATTTACTAAAGCTAAATTAAACTCATTTTAATTAAAAGGTTATCCAAAATTTCAGATGCTTTTATTTTATAGTTACTGTACCTAGGCAAAACAAGTGAGCGCCATTAAATAAAGATAACATTAGGCTTCTTGATGGTAATATTTATCCCTGAATATATTTAAGGAAGAAAGATATGTTTGGCAAAAAATTATGATAAAAGTGGCTTTTAAATATCAAATCATGCCTGAAATACAGCTTCACCACATTTAGTTTGCATCAAGACATATCAATTACGTTCATGTTATTATTTTGAATGGCATCCATTTGCATTTGTCTTATATAATAATATTTGGGTAAACTAGTATTTTTGAAGTTTACCAGCCCTTATTGTGAGAAACATAGTAAGTAAAAGGTAACCAGACACACAAGCTCAGTTGAGAATTATGTTTGTATTTTTTTGACAGAACTGTGGCTCACTCTTATTTATTCAGATTAGCTTGAATATCTTGACTTTTTTTTATTGTTTAAGTAGTTGCTAAAATTCATGTCGTGAATTTTTATTTAAGAACTGTTTTTTATTTAATCTTAAAATCCACTTTTAAAATATTTATACCAAAAATGTTTGATTAAAAATACACAATTATAATAGTTGCATTAAACCTAGGATGTTTATTTTACCTTACATCAAAACCTTACCCAACACTTGTTAGTCAAAATATTATTTATTTTTGATTTGTAAAACTTACAATTTAAAAATAAGTTAAAATACAAATTTTATATATTTTTTTCATTAAAAACATTATGCCTTCTAAATTGAAACCTGATCAGAGTTTTTGTCTCTTTTCGCAATCCTAGTCTGTAAGTAGCAAATACTGTCGTGGGTACGGGTCCAATCATTAGTAATTTAATCTTGTATACTCTAAACTAATAAGAAACTGTACAATTCCCATTTATTAAGAGTAAATATGAATATCTGTGTGTAATAAACATGCAAAAACAAGATACCTCTTTGCAAACATGGATTGACAAACCCAAAATGCATCACTCAAGGAATAGCCGAAAGAATGATCAAACTTGTTTTCAAAATCATTCAAGTTGGGAGCTGAAAACAAAAGATATACATTAGTTTAAGACATAACAAATTTGATTGAGTATTAAACCCTGTACACTTTTTTTTTTTCAAAATTCACCCAACCAGAGTAAGACAATACTCTTGTCCTAGCAAATTATTGACAATTGATAGTCATACTTTCAACATTGGGGCCTAATTTCATTTTAAAAGTTCATTCTAGAGATAAGATGCTCGAATCCTATAATTCCATGGTATTCAAGAGATTCGAGAATCGTCAAAATCTAAAAATAGTAACTCAAATACAATTATGAAGAACTTGACTTTAACCATTTTAGGCAATTGGTAAAAGGCAGTGGTGAGCTGTAGTGGGCTCATGCAAGCCCAATTTTAACATTTTCATTTATTTATTTTTACCAAAAACAGCATACAGTTTTTTCTAAATAGACTACATTTTTCGTAATAGGATAGCAAACAAAGCGACAGCTATCAAGAGACACAATACATTACAGATATTGCTTTATACAGGATGGCCACTCAAACTTCAGAGTAAAATTCTAGCATAATTCCCGGTTTTTCTGTAAAATAAACATAACATATTTTTTTGATTTTCAAAAGGCTTTTTTTTCCTCTAGTATTAAGACTTTGAACACACTAGTCTGATTTTTTTTAAGGTGTTTTGAACACACCACCAAATTTTAGTAGTGGAGAAAGGATTGTTAGTAGGTATCACTTCATATTTAAAATGGTCCTCCTCGAACAATTTTCAAAATTTAGATACACCTACAAAACATTTAGAGTGGTCCTCGCCTTTAAATTCCCGACAGACAGCAATATTCAAGCACTTTTCCCAATGCACAAAATGCAAGCATAACTGCTGGTTTTACTGGTTTTAAGCCACCCTGTTATACAACAAGCTATACATTTCCAAACCTTCATATCTGTCGAATCCAAACCCGAGCTTTAACTAGTAGCGCAAACTTGAATTCGAAATTCAAGTAGTCAATGAGCCCTAATTAGTAACTTAGGAAATTCATTTTAAAATAGAAGTTATTTAACAATCAAAACAAGAGTGGAGACTATGAAATAAATAAAGTGACCTTGACAAAGAGAAGATATAATTAAAATTAATCAAACATGTTTCAATGCAAATAGTTTTCCTTCCAATTTTAATCATGGGAGCAGCCAACTTTTGAGACAATATGGTTTAGAATTTTAGAACGAAGGCATTATATTATATTTTGAAGAACAAACAGAAAAGGTGGATAGAAACATACAAAAGGAAAGAAGAACACAGTTTATACTTTACATTGCTGCCATTGGATAAAGAGGTAATGGCTGCCTCTTGAAGAAAGTTAATCACTAACACACAATCTCCCGACCTAGGTTATGCTTGATTTTCTTCGAGAGGCAGCCATTACCTTGTTGTCCAGTAGTAGCAATGTAAAGTGTGAACTCTGTTCTTCTTTAATTGTAAAAGCCATATTGTGTTTGTTCCTTTTATGTGTTTTATCCACCTTTCCTGTGTCTTTTTCCAAACATAATACAATTAATTACCTCATAAAGTGAAAATAGTTTTTCTTTATAGAGAAAGAAGGCATTTTTAACATGTCCCTTGAATTCATCTAAATCTTATCTTAGTTTGTTTTGACTTGCAGTTCAACATGCTCTCCAGTTGTTTGATCTTGTCAGGGCTTGGCTCAGAAAGATCTTGTAGCGTTGAAATATGAGGAACATTCAGATGGTTGTCGGTCTTTCCAGTGCCAAACAACACCACACCGACAAGGTCATGCTCTGAACTGATGATCTTGTTGAGCATTGTGGTCTTGCAACACTGCACAGAAACATAGTCTACATCACTTTTCAATGTTCACCCAAAAGGTCAAGGGCCCAAAGCCATTGCATAAAATATATTGATAACTAAATACAATTCCGGTCTTCTGATTTTATAGAATACAGTATTGGTCAACTTATAGTGTTTATAGTCGACTGGGTGGCCTGGCGGTCTAGGGGTAAGGTGTCAGACTTCTGTACTGGGGGTTCGAGATTCAATCCTCGGTCCCGGCACAGATTTATCTGATTGCCAAACCCTTCCTTCACCTCTGACAAGACGTGTATTAATCACAACTTGTGAATGTGGGGAATGCCAGGCCTCCACCGTGGTTCGGATTCCACGTTAAACTGTAGGTCCTCCATTTCATCTCACAATCACCCTACCATTACACATTAGCATAAGTGCTTATAAACCGAACGAGTAGTAAGACGCGGTGCTAGTAATAATAATAATAATAATAAATAATGATAATAATGATAATGATAATAATAATAATAATAAATAATAATAATAAAATAATATTATAATAATAAAGTTGATTGATATACATTTCTTAGCTCTTTTTTTTATACAGATATATCACCAAATTATGTACAGTATTATTTAAAGAAAACTGAAGTACCGTATTCGAAAGAAGAATATATTTTGGACATAAGCACAGGTGCAGAATATGTCCATAGATCCAATCTTTCTCTAGATCATAACATTTTCATTTTAAAAAATCCCCGAAAACCATACGCTCAAAATAAAATCTTGAATATTATATAGAAGCTGAAGGGGATAAGGATTATTACCTACTACATAGTTTAGGAAATTCAAATTTAAACATATTTTTAATCATAGTTATTTTTATAGTACCTACCTTATAAAAAATTTAGCTGTGTCCCAGAAATGGCAACCTTCCTATTTTCTTGTGTGCATTACATATATTATTAAATGTTCAATGATGCCAGTAGGCTTACCGGTACCAACATTTCATTTTACATCTTGAGAGTAAGAGGCAGTGGAGTGCAATTCCGGGAGGCCTTGGTTTAATTGTTGATTTTCATAATAGACTTCTCGTGTTTTCGTAGACTCGCCACTATTGCAAGGTCTATCACTATCAACCACACTAGGGGAAATACTATCGCTATTTATGACTATGAGTTTTTCCTGATCACATAATTTATGTTTTACAAAACTTGAAATACTCCCTTGATCCTTACTTCTAGGCTTTTCTTGGGGATGTTTATTAGATATGTGATATCCGAGTATCACATCTGCCACTCCATTCACAATAAGCACAGTCTATGTCTTGTTTGCTATTAAAAGTCGACATAATAAATATTTAAGAATCAAATAGTCAAAGCTATTATTTATGCTTTTAGTGAGGAATACTCCATCTAGATATCATATTCTGAAAATTGAAAAATGACATTTGGACACGGGAATTGAACCCGGACTACTAAGCCAAAGGTCCTGGGTTTGATTCTCGTGTCCAGATGTAATTTTTTTTTAATTTTTAAGAAAATAAACATTTGTTTCACTAAACCATCTCATTTTTATAAACATGTATCTATTGTACAATGTATAAACCTTAATAGGTTCACTAAAAACTATTTCATGGTTATACAATTATTACAATACATATGTCACGAGTTTAAATAATTAGGCTGCAATATAATGGGTGACTGAATTCAAACTAAAACAAAACATCGCTCATCCTTTCCTACCCTTCCCCGCCTGCCCGCCATAGCTACCAAACACCCATGGTGACTGATGACTAATCACTCGATCAGGTTGAATTGTTAGATTTTTCCTTTGCCCCTTATCACTGCCTCTGACTTCTTATCTAGAACGCTGACATATTAGCTTAGCCCCTGGACACTGCCTCACTATGGCACATACTGATAGTGTGGGTGTTGAGTGTCATCGGCCTTTGTTTTTCATACAAATGGAACTACCATATCAGAACCAGAATGTACTAAAAACATCAACAAAATTGTTGGAATTTTCTCTGTCCTGAATTTCCTCAAGACTTCTTTAATTTCCCCCGAACCTCATTCGCGCGTTTGGACATATTCTGCACCCTTGGACGTAAGAACATGTGATCTGCAAGCACCTTTTTTTTCCCTCCCTATATTATAGAATATGTATACCTTACTTTACCATCTGCATCAACAACTTTGGGGATACAAAGTTGAAGAAAAATTATATCTGAGGGTTCGTGAACAAAATAAATTAATACCATTGCTCTTTTAGACCATCTGTTTTTTTTAGCACCATGCCTTACTACCAGTTCAAGTTATACTAATTATACCAATGGTTTTATGGATTAGGAAGGTTATATTTAGAGGCAGTGTATCCACATTTGCGTAGCGGGAGAGTGGAGAACCATTTGGGGAAAAAACATCCTCAGTACACCTGACCAAGCTTCGAATTTAAATCCTCCCGCCATCGGTAGTCTAGTCTACTGGGAGAGTAGCGAGTTAGACCATGTGCCCACCAAAGTGGGTAAACCTCCTGTTGACACTTTTAGAAAATGTGGGTGATATAAAATCAGCTCAAAGCTTTTATTATTCGAGAAATAATAAATAGCGCATATAAAAGGTGCATATTGTAGATATTAGTATGAATTGCACTCGGGTCTCAATACTGGTTATCAAATTTATTTATTAATAGGTAAGCATAAGTTAACTGTTTAAAGCACGAGTTCATAAAGAAAACTATAGTATTCCCCTTTTAAACATTAAATAGGTCAGGAAACAATAATGTGTGTAACTAGTTGAGGAATGAATCCTTGTCACTTGGGTAAGAGTCTACCAGTTACACTGAGTGTACTGTCAGCCAGCCCTGTCGTTTTAAAAATGTTATCATTATCATGGGAGCCCGATGGTTAAGGTTGGATTATATAAATTATTAAGTGATGTAGTTTTGTTTTTNGAGCCCGATGGTTAAGGTTGGATTATATAAATTATTAAGTGATGTAGTTTTGTTTTTCCAAACGAATACACAAAAGAAGAATAGGAGTAAATAGTAAAATAAGTAGGCTATCTAAATATAATTTTACAATGTAGAGCTAGTCATGTACAGTTATATTTAAAAAGAAATCAAAATACAATACACGGTAAGCCCAATTTAAATCCACAACCCCTGGACAGTAAAATTACATGTACAATTCACAAAAATATTGTACCTTCAAACATGTAAGAAATGGGACCTCTTCATGATCATTCTTGAGAAACATTGGTTTAGTGGCATCAATGAGAAATACAAGTCCATCCTTCCCACTCCACTCGGAATAAGATTGCTGGTCTGATTCGTCATCGGGTGTGTCATCCCAGGCTGGTGGGTCCATTTGACAATATGTCTAGCTGAACAATTAGAGTTAAAAATAACAAGCAAATTCATTGGGAATAATGCACCTTACTAAACAATACTCTGTATTTTGACTCAGATAGCAAATCATTAAAAATGTAACACTATCATTAAACTCACAAGGAAACATCGAATGATCCTACTTAGACATATTTGTTTGAAATTATTTTATTTTTACAATATTCAGACAACTCACCATAAGCCAGAGGCATAGGCCTACATAATAGACAAACACATAGTTTGATATATGACCTCTTATAATATATGTCATTTTAGCCTACGAGGGTCAAATTATTTATTTTGTGAATTTTAATTGATATTATATTTTATTAGAGAATGTAATATTAGCAAGGTTGGATAAAATCAGTGGAGTAGTTACCATAATGAAGGTGTAAGGTCAGATAAGTAGCCTACTTAATAATATATTCATACATTATTTAGCCTTATAGAATATAAATTAATACTTGAGTTCCAGTGGGTGTGTCCGTTCAGATCTTAACCTTGTTTTCAGTTTAGTTCTAATGGATCATTGTGTAAGTTTAATGGATGTTAAATCGTTCACTATGTCTAAGCCCTTTAACGAGGACATTTTGAAAATATTCATTTGCCGATTTGTACCGATTTGTTATGGTTATGTTAGATCTCAAGTTTTTCTTTTAATCGGCACTATAATATAGGCTTACATAAAGCTTCGGTTGTACAATTTTAAAGATTTCAACAATATTTGTAAGTGGATTGCTTAGTGAGTTTAGTTTGGAATTGTTCATTTAAACAAGGTTTTTTAATAAACAAGAATTTAGTATCATTGGATTTCCAACATTTTTGTGAGTGTAGTGGTAATATAAGTTTCATGATTTTTTTTAAATGACCTACAAGGTAAGTTTTTGGGTTTCATCCCCAAATCATTTGATTTTAAGCAACCACTTTACCAATTGATCTATCCAGGATATCAAGCCTTGATATTTCCTCAAGAGCTTGGTTGGTAGAGTGGTTGGCACGTAAAGTCAAGTAATCAGTTTATGTTTAATGTATTCATAGTATAGTGTATGAGGGATGCTTGTGAGGACATGGTTAGTCTACAAATGTGCAATGTGAATGTGAGAGGGCTATTATATGTAGATGATGCCATATTAATTAAGCTGAGAATAAAAGTGACTTGCAGAATTCATTAAATCATTTGAATGTGGCGAAAGGCAGAATGGATAGGCCTATAAATGTACCTATCCAAAACTAAGGTGATAATTTTTGATAAGGATGGATCAGAAAATGATTGTAAGCTTAGTATAAATGGAAAAATGTTAGAACAAGTGAATGATTTTGTGTGTTTGGGCAGAATGTTCTGCAAAAATGGAAAGATAGATGGTAAAATTGACAGACAGTTGAGTGGATCTCAAAGAGTGGTTGGATGTTTGTGGACTAATGCAAAGAATTAGGTGGTATCTAAAGAGGCAAAGATGGCAGTATATAAAAGTGTGTTAACGCCAACATTGTTGTATGGATGTGAAGCATGGGTTTGTCAGGAGAAACACAAGAGCAAGGTAAATGCAGTAAGAATGAAATATCTAAAGAAATGTATGTGGAAAAACTAATGGACAGTCAGTCATGATGGGTGGAGTGGAGTTTTAAAGAGAATCCAATACGTCAATGTGAAAGAAGCGTCTTACATTGATTTGGGAATGTTGAGGGGATGAGTGTGGATCGAGTGACGAAGAAAATATATGGAGGTAGAGTGTGTGGATCAAAAGAAAGGGTTAGCCCCCAACATTAAGAGTTTTAAGAATAAAAAAGAAATTATGATTCGGTGTATGGATGTTGAATATATGGGGCAAGAATAAAGTGTGGAGAAAATTAGTGAAGATGTCTTAAGTACAAAGTTATTTTTTAAGCTCTATGCACAGATGCCTACCGCGTAAAGGCCTAACTACAGACTCCGTATCCGTAAGGTGCTTAGTACTCTGTAAGCGATCGACTCCATACTAATAGATTGCACTATCTACAGAGTTAATATCCTTAATTCCTTAGTCCTTACCACTCCATAGAAGTTGACTCAACTTTAACTTTCTAAGGACTAGTCGATAGGGACTGTTAAGAACTATCAATCACACCAAAGAATTTTATGGACTGAGCTATTTCAGAAATATCCTGAATTTTGAGTAGTTACTTATGTTATAATATTATTCTGCTGCGATATTGTCTGCTTCTGCCTAGATCTAGAAAATTTCCTTTCAAAATGTTTTATTGGACAGTATTTCCAACATTCTCATTGGTTGGCAAGGTTACATGACTACGGATACGGACTCTGTAGACGCGATTTACATTTCTAAGGACCATTAAGGACTTAAGGACTATAAGGATGCGGAACTTACGGGGTCTGTGCCAGGGCCTTAAGGGGATGGGGTGATCTGTTATGTAGCATGTAGGTATAAAATATAGTATATTCCACATAGATTTTTACCTGAATGACAGTTGAAAAATCATATGTTTAGGTTTTTGGGTTGTCTAAACTTTCTAAGTAGAATCTACTAATAATAATAAAAAATATATATATATACGGGTTTGACATTAGCTCAAACAAATAAATATAACAAAAAATATCCAACGCAATGTTTTGGAAGCAAAACTATTATCTCACTCTCACTCCCTTAAAAAATCTGTTTCAAAATTATATTTAAAACCAAGCAAATGAGAATGATGAACACAATGATAACCTTTATTCCAAGATAAATATTACCTTAATAATAACGAATACGAAGTAATTTCGCGCGCAAAATACCAAAATTTAGTTTTTGTTTAAACAGCCATGTCAAATCAGCTGACGAATATAATCGATTATTCTGTCGTAACTAATTGACTACTCTAATCGATTTAGAGACGTACGATACATCAGGTGAATTTATTATTTTCTTGCAAATATTAAATTATTATAATATTCTAATCGAAATCATCAATATTGTCATCAATCTTCCATTTGGTTTGCTGCAGCTCTCCACTTCTGCTTATCCTGAACCAAATCTTGTACATCTTTACTATTCTTACAAATATTTTTCGCTATCTGAATCGTATATAAAGTCTGTTCAACATAGAAATTGTTTTCTGAAAGGCTTTTTTCCCTACCAGAAATCTACTATACAGTGGGATATTGGTAATAAAAAAAACCTTTCAGTGTGTAATTCTTACCGTGAATGGAGTATATATATTATCCTACAGATAGCTATCAGGCAGATAAATTCAGTTCATAATACACGTAAAATATTAAAGTGGCTGATAACCTTCATCTGGTCACTAACTATAACCTCCCGATAGCAATATTTATCCGGTAAGTTAATCATAAGACCGGCCCTAAGAGGCACGAATGGTCGCGTTCTTTTCGTTTGGCCAAAAAGGGTTTAGAGATGGGTCGGAGAAAACCAGAAATGTAAAATATATTAGTATCACGACTTATATCAGCAATACTCACTGTCCTCTCGCCCATATAGGTTAACAGGAAAGTTGCACATCATAATAAATATTTACATTCTGAAATTAGTTTGGGCTAGTTTTTGGGGAGGTTTGATTAACTTAGCTGCGATTTTTAAAGTTTTTTAAATTATTAAATTTTGGTGTCATTTGATTTACTTATTATTGTGCACTTGTATTAAAGTGAATAAAATATATAAATATTGCATCATAAAATACAAAGAGCCTAAATTGGGAAGAATATTTATCATCTTATCATTGCGACTTTCAACAAATATTTACTGTAAAAATTCTTCTAGCTGTCGGTTGCGCCCATATTATTGTAGATAGCCTCTAGATTGCACTTTATATGGTCTAGCGGGAGCCTATTTAGGCATATTATTTGATTAATAAAAGCCTTTGTTATTATGTTTAGTCTAGTACGCTACTACATGACAGTAATATTTCATTCAAGTAGAATACCTATTTTTCTATTTGTTCAATCATATTTCAACATTCTATTCCAGTTCAATCAGAGGCAAAGGAAAACTTGGATCCAATTAGGTCCGACGCCATAGCTCAGTCGGTAGTGTGTCTGCCTGCTGAGCTAATGGTCTTGGGTTCGATTACCAGCATGGCCGATAAATGTATCATTGGTGAAGTGTAGGTACACCCTTTCATAATGAATAAATTAACGGCCGAGGACTGGGTGGTGTGAGTGTTATAGATTTTAGATAGTTTATAAGTCATGTGCTGATATAATCAGTTGGTTTAGAAAGTCATCATTAGGGCTAGGATGTTGACACATATCATATTTTTACTGAGTGGTCTGGTGCAATGCTCCAATTTATATCAACTCTGTTCAAGAAATACTGGCTACAAATATATCTTTTTGTTTTGCATTTTTTGCTGTTTTTTAATTTTAAGGACATTTTCTTTGATTTTGGAGAATTATTTGGTCATTTTTTGAATATTTTTTTCGTTTTAGGACATTTGGTCATGTTGCCATATTATTTTATGGAATTACGTCTCCAACCCTTAAGTAATAGTTTATAAAAAACACTTATTTCAAAATACTAAAATAAAACATTTCAACATCATATTATTTTGCTAATAACTGGCTGAAGGTTAGTTGGCTATACAAAGACAGGCCTACACTTGCTTTTGCTGGAAGCAAATTATTACCTTGAGCAACAAGAACTTCTCTGGTCATACAACTGTTAGGGTGGAAGCGGAAGGGAAAGCCGTGGTTTTTCGATGAACAGTTCACAACATGCATTTGGTGTAGTTCTGTGGTGTGCAGTACACTGTAACGTTTCAGCACCACTGAAAATGTCTAGTGTGTGAGTTCATTTAAGACAAATAGTAGCCGAGTTGGGTGATAGTGTGTTTTCTACTGATGGAAGCATACTATATTATAAGTTGTGCTAAAAGATGGTTTACTGTGACACAGCATATTGGTCGCGAGAAGCATGTGCGTGCTCTTGAGCGTGCATCAAAGAAAGCAGCAGTTCAACGCTTGCTTCCTTCAGTTGCTTCAACATCCACCAAGTTCTCGCACTTTAGTAAGGAATTGTTTGACGTGTTAGTGTCAGCAAACCTTCCACTATATAAACTCTCTAATTCAAAATTACGTACATTTTTGGAAAAATATACAAACCAAGAAATACTAGATGAGTCGACTCTACGTAAGAATTATTTACCACAGTGTTACAAAGAAACTTTAAATAAAATAAGGTGCATTACTCGCTGGAAGAAGCTATGGTTTCAATGAAACCACTGATGCTGTGAGGTGCAATGTAGCCAATGTTGTGATTGGAACATTAGAATTGGATAGACCAGTTGAAATATTTTCATTGACCACCAAAATATTTGAAAAGGCCCATTACTCGACAATATCCAAAATGTTTGACAGTGCTATGTTTCTTCTGTGGGCTGAGGGCATAAAACACGACAATGTACTTTTATTTCCAAGTGATGCAGCACCATATATGGTACAAAACATTATGTAATATATTATCACAATAAATTGTTACGTTGATGAGTGCCATTGAAGGGACCCATTTGGTGATCAAATGATTTAAGGCAAGGGTCAGCAATCTACTGACTGACTGATTTTATCTAGCCCACAAAATAATTTAGCAAACAACAATTTGTTCAACAAATTGACTTAATTGCTAATTACTAATTGGGAAATGTAAAATTGAACTTTTTTTGCTCTAGTTTTTTTCAAACTAGCCAAACATTTTTTTAAACCCATAAAACAATATCAAAAAGGTTGCCAGCCTCTGGTCTCTGGCTTCACGCTCGCACTAGAGTGGACTGCCGATGACAGTGATATTGAGGTTCGATTATGGTTGGGTGCACTGAGGGTGATTTTTCTTAAACGTTTTCAACTCTCATTACAAACAAATGTGGGTGCACTTCCTCTATAATCAACTATCTTCATCCCTAACACATTGGCTTAGTTGGCATAAATGCGTGAAACCCGAACGGGCAGCAGACGCGGTGCTAAAAAAAAACTAGGCTGGGAGTAGGTACGAATACTGTCACTGTGACAAAAAGGAACAGGTCCAGTGGTAGAGCAGTAACATATTGCTCCTGCTCCATTAAAGAAGTAGTTTTCCCCATCCCCACAGTCTAGCGCTTGTAAGACCCATAGAGCAAGCTAAGAGTGCGATGCCGTTTTCTATTTTTTTCTTTCTTTACACTACTGTCCTCCCCAAGATAAGAAGTACATATTCTTTCTGTGTGTTCGTGAGTGTTGTCTCGTGGAGAAAAAATGACACATTAAAGGGGACTAGGCGCTTGTCAGTTCACCTAGTTTTCTTCTCTATACTGGATCACGGGTACTGGATGACTTGTCTCTGACGTATTCGTCTAAGCTCCACCTCGCCTCACCCGTGCACGGGCTGTGCAACTTCAGAACTGGTATTGAGCCTTCGGATGCTATCCTCTAGGGTAGTCTATTGCTAATCAATTGTTTTGAATTCCCAAGTTTCCGAACGAATCTAACGATTTTTCTTAAAATGTATATGTAGGTATTATTTGAGCTCCTAAATAACACTGTATGCTAGGTATAGGCTACCCTAATTTGCATGGAGGGAGAGTGAAGGCCATTTATGAAAAACTACCCTCAGTACACCCGACAGGGATTATAACACCGATCCCCCCTGTCATCGGCAGTCTAGTCTATTGCGAGTGTGATGCCTTAGACCATGCTACCTCTGAAGCGGGTTACATAAAAACAGAACAAGAGTAATGGGGAGCGGAAAATGCTAAAAAATTCACTTTTTCAAACGCGTGAGCTACATTCTAATAAAATATTTAAGCTATATTTCTTGACATAATAGATTTAAAAACAAGTTCACACACTTTAGATTAACAATCTTGCAAAATGACAGGAACATTATTAATTGGCGGACTATACTCAATTCAACATAATACATACACAGTATCTAGTAAAATACACCAAATGTAGGCCAACAACCGCATAGAAATAACTTCTGCTTTTTTTAAAAAACCTTCAGAATTGCTCATATTTAAATAACAAAATTAAAATAACTTTGAGTATTTTATTTTCCGTTATTAGTTGCATTTAAGTTTGTAGTAACCATGAACTCACACCGTTTGTCACACTGTCTAATAAGGCTTAAGAGTAGCTTGAATATGAGTAATCATTCCGACTGATTGGATTGGGCTGATAGTTACCATCCTTGTGTTTTTACATCTTCCTTTTACACTAATGCGGGATTATTTCTTCTTAACTTAGCTCCTTATTCCAACCCATTAATAAACCTGGTGCTAACGCAACAAGCAACAAAATGTTCTTAGCTTCGGTGGTTAATAGTCTAAGGCGTCACTCTCACAATAGACTGGACTGTCAATGATCGGGATATTGGGGTTCAAATCCGGTCGGTTGTATGGAGGGTGATTTTTCATTAATGGTTTTAACTCTCCGTACATGCAAATGAGAATACACATAATACCATTCTTTCTGTAATCCATTAGTGTAATTAGATTTTTATTAACACCGTGTCTTACTACCTGTTCGAGATATACGCTTATTTACTAATTATTATTATTATTAGCACCGCGTCTTACTACCCGTTCGGGTTATACGCACTTATGCTAATGGGTAATGGGAGGGTGATTATGAGATGAAATGTAGGACCTACAGTTTAACGTGGAATCCGAACCACGGTGGAGGCCTGGAATTCCCCACATTCACAAGATGTATAATTTAATATTATTGCTACCCAAACTGGTGGTAGCACTATTCAAGGCGTCAGTCTTGCAAGAGGTTGTACAGAGAGTGAGAAGAAAATTTGTGGCTGGAATCTAAACCACGTGAATGTGTGGATTGGTTTCATCCGTGTAGGTTTACAGTGTAATTTTTCCTAACCTCTCTCTATGCGTGTGTGACTAAATTTCCAAAATGATGTTCTACTAATAACTGACCTCTTAAATGATGTGTTCAAAAATAATTGTGTTGGAAGCGCTAAACTGTGCCGGGACCGAGGATTGAACCCCGGCCGCCAGCACAGAAGTCTGACACCTTACCCCTAGACCACCAGGTCACCCTTATTTACTAATTACGGTAATGTGTTAGGGATGAGGTAGATTGAATTTATAGGTAATGCACCCGAAGTTGTGTGGTGGTAGAGTGGAAAACCTTTGAAGAAAAATCACCCTCACTACACCTGACCAGGATCGAATCCTGATCGCCTTGTCCTTGGCAACCAGTCAATTGCGAGAGTAGTGCGTAAGACCATGCAGCCATCGAAGCAGGCTTTAAATAGTTAATATGCGTATTAACTGAATGGGTACAAATACACGATAACAAAAATTACGACTTAATGAACATTTTTACAATCGTTCACTAACTAGTTATACTTTTAAACTTTTATGAATGATTCTATATTGTTGAAAGTTACAAAATAGTGCGTTTGGTAAGAAGGCATGTTGAAAGTGAGGGTGGATAGATCCTACATAAGCTACCAACTTAGTTTCTGGCAGTTGCTCTTTTATATAAGATGGTATTTCATCTTGTTAGTTCTTAAAGTGTGATTTTACAATTCATAACAAAACGTTTGTCTTCTTTCCTCAGATCCGATAACTCGTTTCATTCAGAGAAACCTATATTATCAGATATCATATTGTATGTATCAAAATCTATTTTTTATTCGAAACGATAACCAAACTAGTGTTAAAAAATATGTTTTGAAGAGTGAAACATGTAAGTAAATTATTAGAATTAAAAAACACGATGGTTTAAGTTTATACACGTATAAGTGGACCTCACCCTTTTTGGGCTAATTAAATCCAGGGGTTTGGGAGGTCAGCAATTTATAGGAGGGTCTGGACCATCCTAACACAAAACTTTCTACGCCCATGTTTATCACTTTGTTAGTTTTAAAATAACTTGTCTGTCACTTGAGCCACTCTTAAGTGGATTCATCTCAATGTTTGTCGAGCAATTAGTCCTCTCGTGTCAGCCGCTTGGCTGTCTATCACTTGGTCCTCTTATATGGGAGCTTGTCTAGCAGTTGGTCCAAGTCATGTCGGCCACCCAGCCTTCCAAATATTTTTTTATAGCTTGTCGAAAAGTTTATTGTCTAGCAGTTTGTTTGGTGCCGTACCCAAAGCAGGGCTATGTCAAGTACAATGTCACTCTTGGTAAAGGCCGATTTTGACGGCCTCGGCTTGACACCTCATCGTAAAGGAAATGCAAAAGACGGACCATAGAGAAACTTTGGCTCCGTGCGAGTTGGACTCAAATTATTTTTCGGACTTTGATTAATTTTCAACCTTTTTGTACTCTGATTATTTTCCCGACTTTTAGGACTTGGATTTGTATTATTTCTTGGAAAGTGAATATTTTTTCGACTATATATTTTCTCGCACATATTCCAGGCCGTCATTCGCTCGTGGTACTTGGATTTAAAACTTTCCAAACTTGTAAATCGTCTTTGAATCCCTGGATACGTCTTTCAAACCTACCTAGACTCTGATCCGATGTTCTCACGAGTTTGTAACTTTTGAAAGAGTGGGAGCAGAGACGTGAGATTTTCACACAGCATTAGCGTTTTTTCTACTCGTTATCCTTATAACGCCCAGGTCACGTAGGTAGCACTTAATCTAAAACAACACGACTCTTCTATCTTCGTAACCGCTGGGGATAGCGAGTCCAGATTTTGGTGGGTGGTACCTGGGAGGGGGGGCCTTGGTCCCGACCAACCTCCACCCCTTCTCTTCCCCACAAGCCTATCTCTGAAACCGTTGGGGCTAGAAAGTCCAGATTTTGGGGGTGGTACCTGGAGGGATCTTAGGCCCAACAGATCCCCCCCCACGGTTATCACCAGAACCGCTGGGGCTAGGAAGTTCAGATTTTGGTAGATGGTACCTGGGGGGAACTTAGGCCCTAAATTGTTGGGTTCGGAGCGCGTTTGGAGTTCCCTTACGCGCTTGGCACTAGAACAGAGTGACACCGGGACGAATGTCACCGATGCACGCGTTCCACCCAACCAAGTAAGTAAAGAAACGATGAAAGTAGTGGTGTTTCACCGTCGGCGGATATTAGCCGTCTCCCACTAATGCTACACCTCTCATGTTTCTTTACAGTGCCAGACTAGAGTCAAGCTCAACAGGATCTTCTTTCCCCGCTAATTTTCCCAAGCCCGTTCCCTTGAGAGTGGTTTCGCTAGAAAGTAGATAGGGACAGAAAGGACTCCCTCTATCGCCCAATGGGGTCCTCTTTCTGCAACGCTGGATATAAGTCATAGACTTTTCGCAGCGCAACCACGGCTTCAAGGGGCAAGTGACGCTACAACAAGCATGGGAGAACCCCTCGTATACGCACTCACCCGTATCCGAGGGTAGGAGGACCCCCTGCAGTGGGTGCTCACCACGTGGGGGAGGCGGGATTCAGCCGTAGGGATCGACACTGTCTTTATTCTACGTTGCCCAGCGGGGACCTCGTGGAGGTACCCACCCCGGCCCTTCTGAAGGACCACCTCCGTATCTTGAATTTAAAACCAAAGAGAGCAAGCAATTCGGAATTGCATTTATATTTTGAAAAAGAAACCCTAACAAAAATTCTCAAACAAGAACAAGACCCGAGCCACTGGCCCTGTCAACTTAACCCACGATACCTCTATCTCTCCTTTCCTTCGTCTTCCCGACCACCGTCGCATATCTAAGGAAGCACGCGCATCTCCTGTTATCTCTCACTATCGTCGTTCGTGAGAACAGCTCGCCTACCTCCAACTTAAGGACTCCTCTCTTTCTCGAACCACTCACAGGTCAGCAGCACGTGCTCCGCGTTCTCGTGGGCACCACAGGCCTCACAGGCCGGGTTATCCTTCAACCCGAAGCCATGCAGCTTTGCGTTGAAGTTCCCATGACCGGTGAAGAGCTGCGTAGCATAGTGATTGGTAACGACCCAATCAATCTCCATCCTCTTCTGCAAATAAGGTCATTACCGATAAGTCTCTCTTCTTTTGGTGGACCCGTCTCATTTCACCTGCCAGGTGGAAAGTGAGTCACGCCGTCCGTTCCTACTCTCTTCGTCCAGATACATTCCATTCTTCTTCACCCAGTAGCGCCTAGCCCTTTCCCTAACGAGCAGGTCGATCGGCAAAACCCCTACAACAACAGGCAAAGCATCGTGTGAGACTGTACTGTACCCTTTGGTGACTGCGAGAAGCGCATAACTCTGTGCTCTCCGAAGGATGATCCTGCTGCTGTAAACCTCCATACGATGCCGCCACATCACGCATTCGTAAGTCAGCACATACTCCACCAGTGCTTTGTACATCCTCCGTAGAGTCGAGAAGTCCAATCCCCAGGAAGTCCTCGAGACTAGGATGGGCCTCCCAGACGCAGCCTTCGCCACTCCCGCTAACATTCTGAAGTGAGCATTGAAAAACAAACCCTCATTTAACATTAAACTTAGATACCTGTTTATCCTTACGTATCCTATAGGTTCACCACCCATGCGCACCGTCGGATGCCTCATCCCCGAGTGCTTCCCCTTGAGGAGGGTCATCTTCGTCTTCTCCCTCAAAAACGTGAGCTGAGCCTCCGCTCCCAACGCGATCAACGTCTCCATGGTGCTCTCCGCCTTGGCCTCCAGCTCGATCCTCGTGTTGCTCCTGACGAGTAGAAGACCGTCATCTGCATAGGCATAACAACTGACTCCGTCTAAATTGCAGTTTCAAGAAATCGTCAAAGATCAGTAACCACAAGGCCGGATCCAGTACTGACCCCTGGGGGCAGCCCTGAGTCAGGACCTACACGGACTCCGACTGCTCCAATAACAGCCCAGTCATCTGGTTTCTAAGGTAATCTCTCACCACCTCATAGAGATCCTTCGGACATCCAGTTCTCCTCAGCTTCTCCAGGATCCCCGGCCACCAGGCGCTATCGCAGGTGCCCGAGATGTCCAAGTAGATGGCCAGCACGTATTGGAAGTCGCTCTCGGAGACGTTGCGAAGGAGCCTCTCCAGAGCATCCACTGTTCCTCTTCCTGGATGAAACACATACTGCCGATCATCAAACACATCATATACCTGTATATAGTCCCAGAACTTCGAAATTAGCAGCTTCTCCATCACATTACCGAGAACGTTCAGCAAAGTCAACGGTTGGTAAGACTTCGGATCCATTGGGTCCTGATCCGGTGACTTCAACAGTATCCTGAGCTTTTCTCCCTTCCACGGGTCGGGGAAATGGACCTCCAGCATCATCTGGTTCGCTATCACCAGCAGGTATTTGGAGATGCAGCTCCAGGGCTTCTTCACAATCTCAACCATCAGGAGATCCAAACCAGGGGCTTTCTTGTTACGGTAGCTTCGGACCACGTCGTGTAGCTCCTCTCTGTTGAAGAGATGAACTTCCACTCCAGAGTAGTCCTCCATCGCCTACACTCTCAGGGCTCGATGTCTCTCAGTGCCCCTGGCAGGGTTATCATCTGGAACAATGACCTTCAATACCACTCTTGCAGTATCCGCAACAACATCTGTAGCAAGACCGTCAACTCTTAGCCCAGCCACAACCTGTGCCTCTCGTGCCTTACCCATGGCGAGCTTGTAAACCAAGCCCCATGGGTCCTGGTTACCTGTGCTGGAGACCAACCCTTTCCATCTTGCCTCCTCTCTCTTTTCACCGCCCACACGTAGACGTGCCTGACCCTCGCGTACGCGCGTCCAGCCTTCGCGTCCTACCTTATCCTACGTTTGGCCCGAGTGACCTCCTTCCTCTTCCTAGTCAGATCCGGAGGATGATGGGTGTGCAAGGTGTCATACTGCCTCCCTTACGTGTTCCTGACTTTCTGAGCGTACTTGGCGTCTGCTTGTCTACGGTCTGGTTGGAGCCTGCGGTTAAGGTGAAGAAGTGTGTTGGCGTCGGGGTTGGGAGAAGACCACCGGATGAGGCGAGGAAGAATCTCGGGCCCGGGAATCGACCGGCCCCGAGCAGGAAGAAGTTGGCGGCAAGCGGCGAGGGATCTGCCGCCAACAGAAGGCTTGTGATGCCCGTCCTGGTTGGGGGAGTTGAAAGTTTCCGTTTGCGGGGACTGAAGGCTCCTCCGGTCAGAAAGAAGCTCGTGCCGGGTGGCAAGTGGTCCGCCAGAAGGCGGAAGCTTTAGTGGCAGCTGTCCTCTCGAGGGGCAACAAGCCTGCGGTCACTACCGTAACCAGTGGGGCCGCTACAATTCCCGGAGCCGAGCGTGCCGCTGGCCGAGGCAAGCGGAAGTCACCCTCGGGTGACCGGGGAGGTGAGTGAAAGATATAGCCTAGTGGGTGAAGCCAGCGGGGCCCCTCCAGCTACCGGAGGCACGCGTGCCGCTGGCAGATCCACCGAGGCATCTGGCAATGTATCCTCGGGCCTCGGATTGCTGGGCGGTCCGGCCCCCTTCAAAGTGTCGGCAGCAATGCCGATGCGGGCGAGCCCAACGTGGCCCCTCCAACTACAGGAAGTGAGCGTGCCGCTGGCCACAAAGAGCTGAAGGCCCTTTTTAGGGCCAACAGCCCACAAACCGGGAAGTATGGCGAAAGCTCCCACCAATACGATGGGTAGAAACCTAACGGTGCCAACGGAAGCCCTAACCAGGGGGAACCTAACCGTCCTTTGCCAGTAAAGACCACTGTAAGCGGCACCGACGCAAGCGATAACGAAAGGGTCTCAAAAACCCACGTCAACTCTGACATCTCCCGCCAAGGGGTGTCGGTAGGTAAGAAACGCCCGGCTGAATTTTCTTCGGACTCGGAAGACCGGGTTGCACGCTTCACGCTTGTTGACAGCTCGTGTGAGTCCATGGACGTGGAGGGACTGTCTTCAGGACCAGACCTCCCGTTGATGCACAATGAGTTGAGCCAGGGGTCCGATGATGAGTCTGAAGAATTTCAGACCGTAAGACCCCGCCGATGGGGGAAGGCCGGCAACACCAGGAAGCTACTGGGGGGCAAACCTAACCATTTAGGTGGTAGCTCTGGTGATGAGAGCGAGGTCAGCGGTGGCCCGGGCCAGGGTGCGCCAGCATTGTGTAAAGGTGGGAAGCGGTGGAAACCTACGGTCAACAACGCAAGCCGTGCCTCACCCCATCCTGGTACTAGTGGCTGGGCCGGCTGGCAGAGCAAAGGGGAAGATCCCTCCCATCATATTGTGTGATGTGCAGGACTACTCCAAGGTGGCAAGGGTCATCCGGTTCAAGGTTCGAGAGCCTGTGGAGGTGGTCAGGCAGCCGGGGCTGGTACGGGAGCGACTGTTCAGGGTCGTGGTGAAGGGACTCCTGACACGGACAAACTCTGACGATATCCAGGAAGAGCTAGTGGAGATGGACTTCCCCATGAAATCCATCACCCAGATGCTCTCCCAATGGAAGTGGGATCAGAATACCGGATAAAGGCAGTGGTTGCCGAACTTCGTTGTCTCTCTGACACCAGGGGAGCATACTGCAAGACTGTACTCCATATCAGTCCTGTGTGGGCTCAGCGTCATGGTGGAGAAGTACAAGTCTCCAGGCAGCCCGGTTCAGTGTAAGAACTGTTTCCGGTTTGGTCATGTGTGGAGGGATTGCCGTGCTAACCGTAGGTGTGGGTTCTGTGGTGGTGACCACCAGAGGGGCGGGTGCCCGGAGGAGAGACGATCTCCCCGAAGTGCCTGCACTGCTCTGTAGCTCATTCCTCGGCGTGGCGGGGCTGTCCCACGTACAGGTCCTTGCGGGCGGCAGGGAATGTGCGTGCCTCCAAAGCTCAAGAAGAAATGAAGGATGGATGGGCTAAGTGAAGGCCAGAAGCCCTCGGGGTACGTTGCGGCACGGAGGGCGACAGTAACTCCAACTCCAACAACAAGGCCACTGGTGCAATCTTTCGCCAGTGTCCTATAAGAGAGACCAACCCCTCCACCTCAGGCCGAGGCACCTGCCAAAGCCACCCTACCTGAACCGGTGAAATCCGGCCCAACTAAGACCGTTCCTCTCCTTATCCCAACCCCCACCCCTCCCGCAATCCTCACCTTTATCCCTACCCCTCTGCACCCTTCCAACCCTTTCCTACCACTTCCAACTCCCACCCTTGTTACTCCTTCCACCCCTACACCCGACCCGTTTCCCACACCCGAGGATGATACCGCAAAGCTCAAAATTTGCATTGAGCTACTCAAGGGTATTCTGGGACTGGACCCATGGAACTTTTCATCGAGTTTCTTGAGGAAGGTTCAGGAATCTCCGAGGAGTAACCATGGCCACCTGGTCATGGAGTATATCATCCTTTACCTGGTATCTCATGGTAGTACACCCGAATAGAGGACCACCAGTACTGAAGCTCACGATCGCACTCTGGAACGCCAACGGAGTTGCGGGGAAGAAGGCTGAGTTTGAAAGTTTTCTGGCAAAGCATCGTGTCGATGTAATGCTGTTGGGAGAAACCCACTTGCGCTCTGCAATGAGGTTCTCGTTAGCAGAGTTCATCTGCCATCAGAGTGACCAAACGAGGGATGTGGAAAGGGGAGGGACGGTGGTCCTTGTCCGAAGGGGCCTTGACCATCACGCCATCTCACTTCCTCCCCTCCAACACATAGAAGCATCGGTTATCCAACTGGTAAACTCGACCGGCACAGTGAGTCTCATTTCCATCTACTTCCCTCCCTACCACCGGTTCGACCGGACTACGAGGGCTGACATGGAGGTGTTGCTTCGAGGTACCACGCCTGTTTTAATCGGTGGTGACTTCAACGCTAAGCACCCTTCATGGGGCTCTAGGATTATGTACGCTCGTGGCGGATTGCTCCACGACGTCATAGATCTACACGGTCTGGTGGCTTCCGGCCCTACCACCCCTACCCACTCCCCTCTCAATCCCATTGGTTTTCCGGACGTCCTAGACTTCGCTGTCTCCAGCGGGATCAGAAGGTGGTTAGTGCTGAAGTCTCTAGCTGAGCTAGATTCGGACCACAACCCCATTCTTGTGAACCTGGGACGCGTGGTGTCCTTTATAGACCTTCCGAAAAACCCAACTACGACCTAAAGCGCACTGACTGGGACAGGTTTGCGAATGTGTTGAGAGAGAGGTTGGGACCCACCCCTACCTTTCGAACAGCAGCAGAAATCGATCGTGGTGTGGAGCTCATAACTTCCGCCATCAAAGGGCCGCTCGAAGCTTTGACGCCGAGGCAGCGTCTCAAGAGGGCGCCACAGGCTTCTTTGCCCGATTATATCCTAAGGCACGTCCGGGAGAAGAATTTGTTGAGGAAGGCTTGGCAAAACTTGAGGGACCCGGCAGACAAGGCCAACTGGAGCCGCAAAGTCCATGCGGTTCGGGAGATGGTCCGAGAATACCGGAACAGTGTCTGGGAGGACAAGATTGAGAGCCTGTGCGTGCAGGACAGGTCCCTGTGGCAAATGACGAGGAACTTGATGCGGGTCCCCGCACCAAGGCCGCCTATTGTGGGTCGCAACGGGGTGGCCAACTCCGACAAGGAGAAGGCCGATGCTCTCGCTGAGCACTTAGAGGCGCAATTTGTACCGACTGACAACCCGTCAGACCCGGTGCACGTTGCGCACGTGGCTCAGGTCATCGGTGCGGTCTCGTACAGACCCTTGGATGAACCTGAACCCACGGAGGTGACAGAAATGTCACGGGCGATAGCCGCTCTAAGATTAAACAAGGCCCCCGGACCCGACGGTATCAGTAACGCGGTCCTCAGAAAGCTGCCCTTGGAGGCGATTGACTTCCTCGTGGAGTTATTCAACGCCGTCCTGTTCCTGAGTCACTTCCCCGAGCTCTGGAAGCACGCCAACGTCCTCTGCTTTCATAAGCCGGGTAAGGACTCGGCCCTAGCTCCATCCTTCCATGGTGGGCCCGGTGCTCTTCAGTCTGTATGTGAATGGCATCCCAAAATTCTCAGACACTAAGTTGGCACTGTATGCGGACGATACGGCTCTAGTAGTGAAGTCGTGGCGAGGGCAGCTGGTGGATAGGCGACTCCAGACGCACCTGACGAAGTTGGAGGGGTGGCTGACTACCTGAAGAACAAGTATTAACATAGAGAAGAGCACGGCAGTGCTCTTCATATGGAAAAGAAAGTTCTACAGGCCCGCCCCACTTCGGCTGTTTGAGAACAGATCAGATGGGCGAACAGTGTTAAGTACCTGGGACTTACGCTGGACACCAAACTGACCTGGAGACGACACTGTAAAGAGAGACTCAATAAGGCAAGGCAAAGGCTGGGAATCCTAGGCCCACTGCTTAACAGGCGTAGCGCCCTGTCCACAAAGAACGGTCTGACGCTGTACAAGCAGCTGCTCAGACCGATCCTCGACTATGCGTGTCCCGCCTGGGGCCACCTGGCGAACACGTATATGAGGAGGATGCAGGCGTTCCAGAGCGTGTTTCTGAGGATCATTGTGGGCACACCTTGTTATGTCCGGAATGAGACTCTGCATCGCGACCTGGATATGCCTACCATCAAGGACCACTTCCAAGGACTGGCGCAGTCCTTCTACGCCAGACTTTCCGGTGCCACCAATCCTCTTATCCAGGGGCTTGGGAACTACGTCAGCGACGTCCCAAAGGCTCGCTCAGATAAACGAGATGTGACAACAGTGGTTTGGGAGGCTCTTACCCAGCCCCCCATAGAGTAGTATCTCCGCACGTAACTCTAAAAACCTTTATTCGGTTCCCCGAATTTTCTTTCCCCCACTATTATTAATAATACGTTTCTCTGGTTCAGAACTTCACAAAACGCGACAACCCGTCTTTATTTGCGAACCACATGGTGTGACCAATTGGTCGGTACGTGTTGGAACTTGCTCTCGTGCTCCCTTTCAGGGAGCATCAGAGCATAACATTTCGATTGTGATTGTGAGCTCTGGAGTTCACCAGGCGGCTCTCTTCTCCAACCTCCTCGCCCTCGGGCTCGAGCGGTTGCAGGCAGATCTCATCGCCTGCGTCAAGGCCCTCGCCCTTCCATAGATGGCCTCGATGTACTCGATCCATTCTATCTCTGCCCAGTGGTACTGTTATGTACAAATTGATACGGAGAAATGAATATAGTTTATTTGAATACAGGTAAATAACAAAACAGATAACATTAAATCTCAAATCATCAAATGTAATACAATCACCCACTTTAACAGTAAAAATCTTAATCTTGTTTTCAAATGTTTCTAAGCAACGAAAAACAATGTTTTCCAATAGTTATATTTCTAACAAGTACAATACGTGGTATGGCGAATGAATGAGAGGAAACTATGAAAGATTTGTATTCTGAGTCAGACTCTTAATTAAATAATTTAATTTTAATATACTTTCTTAACAAAAAAAGGAAAAAGACGAAAAATTTAATTTACTTAATGCACAGTGTCGACATCTGATTCTTCTAATGGGTTATACAAGCTACTGTAAATTAATTTCACTAACTACAAAAATCTAGAATATTACACTTACCGTTCGAGTATTTCAGTTCAATAGCAATCTTTTCCCATAGTTCAATTTTCAGCTTCGTCCTCATGTAGTTTGTATTGCTTGTTAAATATAATACCGTATGTTCTTGTATAATAATTGAATAAGCTGTTCCATCACAATACACTAAAACTACGTGACATATGCGCAGAGGACACAGGAAAACTGTGTGTCTACTACAATCAGATAGAGACGTGAAAGAGTTATCCCTACACTGCACCTGCACTCTGTCCAATGTGCGGTAACCCATAAAACACGTGTATTACAGATTGTCCTCTTCCTCGCCTGCACAACTGCTGCGCCTGACCTGCTTACAATGTGCAGCGAGCTTAACGTGGACGTATTTTATTTATAAATCCAAGATAAATCTTTTTATTTTTGATAATTTGCATCAATTTCTCGCTCACTGAGGTAGTCTTTTTCCAGACGTGAAAGAAGACATGGTCCAAGTTACGTCACCAAAAGAGAGCATATTGTACTAAAATATCAAATACAAATGTATTTACTTTAATTCAAGAACACTTTTTAACTAAATCTTTTGGTCTCAAATATTTGAATTGATGTGTGATTTGTGTTGAAAGGTTAAAATTTACTTATAAATACAATACTTATTGTAAAAAACGAAAAACAAGCTGGAGGAATTTCAAATCATGTATAGTAATACACACAACATAATGAATTAAAATTTTGTAAAATAAAGTATATTTAAAATTAAATAGTCAAATACATAATTGGTCCAAAATAATTGTATGTGTTTTTTGTTTATATGACTAAAATACCAATTAACCATTGAATAAATCAAAATAATAGTAAGATTATCATAACTATTATTTTAAAAACGACATTTTGAATTAAAACCAACTTGACTATGATTGATCAAACAATAGTTAACAATGTGTGCATTTTGTTTTTGTAGAAACACATGTAAATTTTTTCTGATTCTACCTTGGGTATTTTTCCCGAAAGGGGAAATACCCCAATGGTCATCAGAATTTGGTTAGTTAGGTTTAAGAGTTTCCACTGGTTACACATCCTCATATTTAACTATCACTCTCATACTCACGGATTGTATTACTTAATACTTGACTCAGTGGCCGCATGGTCTAAGGCGTCAATAGACTTGACTCGATGACGGGGAGACTGGGTTAGATCACGGCCGGGTGTAATAAGAATGGTTTTCCACTCTCCTTTCACGTAAATGCAGGTACACTCCCTCTAAATTCAAACTTACTAATCCCTAACTCATTAATGTAACTAGTACATAGACATATAACCCGAACGGGTAGCAAGACGCGGTCACTATCAGCCTCATACCCACTATCACCATCACATCATCGGGACATGGAAAGAGCCTCCATCTAAAGGATGTACGATTAGTACATTCGGGCGCCCCTGGGTAATAAACAGTAAATTAGTACTGGATAATATTTCCTCAAACCAATCTACGAATGATGTAGCTCAAACGTGCAATAATATTATTACCATAAATACTTAACATGCACTTCCTGAGGTGAATGATATAAGCGACACACAAAATAATTTAACTCGCAACAGGTACAATAATTACTCTCCCAACCATAATTTTATTTAGTCACCGCGTCTCACTACCTGTTTAGGTTACACACATGAGGAAGGTTGGATTTAGAAGAAGTGTACTAGCATTTGTGTGAAGAGAGAGAGAGAAAGAAAGAGATTGGAAAACCATGTGTAAAAGCCACCCTCGGTGTATTCTACTGGGATTGAACCCCGATCTCCCCGCCATCAGCAGTGTATCCTATTGCGAGAGTCACGCTTTAGATCATGCGGCCAGTGAGGCGGGTCATATTATTACTAACTGTGCTAACATGCTAAGGATGAAGAAGGTTGAATTTAGAAGAAGTGTACCAGCAATTGTGTGAAGGGAGAGTGGAGAGTCAATTTAAGGAAAATCTCCCTCAGTGCACCTGAAGGGCACTATAAACTCAAACAGTTATAGAGGCATGCATCGAACTGAGCTCTTGAGCCGAACTCTGTCTATAGGTGCATATCATTTTCCCAGTGAGCCGAATCTCGAACATTTCTGCGAGCCATATTTGCTTTAGAAAGTCATATAGGCTCATTTTGTAGATGACACACTTAATAGACAGTGAAAATTTAAAATTTTCAGACAAAAAAAAAATTATCTACATTTTGCTAAAATACAGGAAGACAGTAGGCCTACCTACTTAGTGACAGACCATCAAATGTCTACAATATATTTATTTTTAAATAGTAATAATAATAGGGTTCTAATAGATCACATTCAGATTACTTGTTTGTAAAAAAAAAAATAACATGTAGCTCAAGTTCAATGATTGCAGAGAAATTAATGCTTTCATATTCATTATATCAAAGCTCTTAATATTCTCCTTCTCTATGATTTTTTACTTATTATTTGTATCTTGTTGGGAATATCCCGTCTTGAAATTTCCACTTAAGCTATTTATGCTTCGGCACTTCCATTACTGTTTATATAAGGGTTTTTTCAATGTTCATGATACCACGGGCTGCTCAATATTGCAATAATGTTGAACACTGATTGATTAGATATTGATTTACAGTTTTGGTCAAGATTAGATTGTAGCATTTGCTAGAGAGAATACAATTTGAATTTATTAAACATTTATGTTTCATAATAGATTCATTGTTTTCCTTGCACTCCACAAAATGAGATAAAATAATGAACATGTTAGACATAAGTTTTCACTCTGCAGTCCTATTGGTTGAGTCACGTCGCTTGTATTGGTGTTGCCCCGCAGTGTCAAGAGATGGTAACAAGCCACTTGCACTATCTGCCTCTAGCAGTTTTTATTCTCACACCGCTAACATTTATCTCAACGTAAGTAGTTTACACAAAAGGTGTTCATTTGGGTAAAGTGAAGGCATTATAAAAAGAAAAAAAGAGTTGTAGCTACTATAGCTCAATTTTATAATTTTTTGACTGGTAGGAAAGTTACTATCTTTGCTTTCATGTATTCATACCTCTTGTATTGTGATATGCAGCTGTCATCGTTAAGAGATATAATCAATACATATAAAATTAATATAACAAATATAATAAATATTACTGTAAAAAAAAGGAGGACGATGAAGCCATTTTACGAAACTGGCCTGGCCACAGACTGGAAACACCTGGTGATGATAGTGATAAAATAACATTAATAATCATGGGCATAGAGAGAATTTAATTTGGGGAGGGGGCTCAAAATCTTAAGTTTATGACATGATGTTAAGACTTATAAAGCCTAAGAACCCACTTTGGTAGTTGCATGGTTTAAGGCGCTACTCTCGCAATAGAATAAACTGCCGATGACAGGGAGATCGAGGTTCGATCATGGTCAGGTGTACTGAGGGTGGTTTTCTCTAAATGGTTTCCTACTCTCTCTCCACGCAAATGGGTCTTCGTTCAGAATTTTTTTGAAAATTAAACTCTTTTAACAAATATTTAAAATACTCTTCTCCTGAAATTTTTTGAAATTTGGAGACCCCTTGAGGCTATTTAGAGTAGTCTTCCTTTGTAAAATTTTTGAAAATTTTAATGCTTCTAAAGGCTATTTTTGAAGTGGTCTTCACCCATAATTTTTTTGAAATTTGTAATTCCCTTTAAGATATTTTAGTGTTTTCTGCGCTTTTTTAAAAATAATTAAATACCTCTAAAAGCTATTTGAACAGGTCTTCTGCCAGAAAATTTTTAAAATTGGATGCCTTTAGAAGCTATTTGGAATGGTCCTTGTCTGCATTTTTTTTCCAATTAAATACCTTTAGAAGCTTTTGAAAGCGGCCCTTGCTTGAATTATTCACCTGGAAATCTTTTGAAAATGAAATGCCCGTAGAAGCTATTTATAGTGGCAAATTTTTGAAAAGTGAATGCCTCAATAAGTCATTTGAAGTTTGATACAAGGCCAGCTTTAAGCCTTAAAAACTTATGATTTTTTAGGGGGGAAGGGGAGGTGTTGTGTTTGAATCCCATAAATCTCCCTTCCTACTGCCCAAGCTAATAATTTAGTAAAATGTTTTTAATGTTGAATGTAAAAAATATGTTTGTATTTTTTAAAAGGATATTCCTTTTAAAATTGAGCTATAATTACAATAACTTTTATCTTCGTGATTAGCAGCAAAACGACCACTGTTAATAATGCTTTCATAGTTCTGGCAGAATTGGTACAGCACCAGTTAGCTCAGCTTACATTATCAGCTCTGATCTTGGCAATCAGAATTTGATTTATACCGGCTGGGTGGTTTCTTTAATCAAAATTCTGATCAAAATTGACATTTGCATTGCAATTTAATAGGTGTATTTTAGAAGTTAGTATTGACAGAAACTTTCAAGGGTGGAGTTGTGTCATGAGTTATCTTTTTTAATCTTGACATTTGGTTTATTAACTACTGTGATTCCCCAAGAAAACAATTCCAATTGCTCAACTCGATAGCACCCGTCTGATGTACTCAAATATTAATTTATTTAGGGGTGCGTCCTAGTAATAAAAGGTGTACTTACCTAGCATTTTTGTCTTCAGCAGAACCACTCTATTTATATTATCTTGCCAGTCATTAATCTCCAGAAATAATTGTTGTTTGACAATTTTTACTAGATACACTTGGTCGGTGTTGCTTGATCAAGTTGAACCGGCTTTCCCTTACATCAGTGACACTGGGACTCTGCCCCCCGCAAGTTGTCTCTTTTCTCAGCTCCTCAACATTATTACTGTTTTCAGTAAGTTGTTTTTCGTTCATTTGTAAAGGTTTGAAAAATCAAATATGTTCAGAATTTTAAAAGTTGCAAACTCTTTATTACCTTTGAGTTTATGAATTTGAATGCTTTTGGCATATGTAAAATAAGCAAGTTTGGTTTTCATTTCAATATTTTTTTTTCTATATTCTACTTCATTTTAAATATGGATCTAAAATTATAATTTAAAACTTTGTATCTAAACTGAATGTGCATTTTAAAGGGTTTTTTTTCACTTGTAAAAGTGAATTTCACACCCCTTCTAAGAACGAGTACAACTAACTTTGGTAATATTTTACTTTTTAAAAATTAATGTGTTAAGAATGTATTATGTAAAAAAAAATGTTTAGCACTGCATCTTACTACCTGTTTGTGTATGTATGTATGTATGTATGTATTAATTAATTACTCTACTGGGTTAGGGAGGTTGAATTTTAGAGGAAGTGTACCACTCTTTGCATGGTAGGATGTTGGAAAAACATGAGGAAAAAACACTCTCAGTACACCTGACTTGGATCGAACCTCCATCTCCCCATCATTGGCAATCTAATTTTTTGTGAGAGTGATGCCATAGACCATACGGCCACAGAAGAGGGTTATTTTGTAAATTTATTTCTTATGCATATAACATATATTTCTTATTTGTATCAAGATTTTTCAGCTCTTCTTAATTTACAAAAACATTATATGTTTCCAGATAATTTAAATATGTATATAATTGAGGATTTGATTAAAACAAATTAAAGTGAATTGAAATTATTTCTGAAGCTTTTAAAGTAGTTAACTTCTTATGGCTGCAATTAACAATTAAGTATATCTGATGGTTGTTTGTGAGGCAGTGTCATGTTGCGTGTACATCAGATATCGACTAGTTAAGAACGCAGAGTCTGGAATTATACCTTGGGTTAATAACATGGCAGCCTGGCTAGGTGGCATCTGCTGCTTGGGACTCAGTCTTGTGGCAAACTTCCAGGAGTCTAATGTTTCCTCGGTGCATGTCCTCGGCGCAGACACCTGCTTTATCGGGGGAGCTATCTACTTTTGCTTGCAGGTTGGTTTTTACGTCCCTCAGAAAGGTACAGAAGATCAGATGCTTTATTATGATGTTTTATTTTTATGAATAGTTATTTGTAAATAGATAAAATTAATTTTACAAACTGGGTGTGGGATTAACGTACTGAAAAAAAAATTATAGGCTTAGCTTTCATACATACAGCACGCCCTACAACAAAATAAGTACTAAAGTAATATGAATATTGACAAAATGCTAAGAGAATAAATAAATAACCCGGTTCAGTGGCCGCGTGGTCTAAAACGCTACTCTTGTGTTAGACTAGACTGCCGAAGACGGGGAGATCAGGGTTTGATCTCGGTCGATTGCACTGAGGGTGGTTTTCCCTAAATGGTTTTCCACTCTCCTTCCACACAAATGTGGGTGTAATTCATCTAAACTTAACCCTTCTAATCCGTAAACCATTAGTGTAATTAGTACATAGGAGTATAACCAAAATGGATAGACGCGGTGCAAAAAAAATAATTAATTGCATGTCTCTCTTTATTAAATAAAATAAATACGAGTATTCTTACATATCACACTCTATTAATACTGTATTTTCAAAAGTTAGTATTTAAAAAAGTTAATATTAAGATAGTGAGGAAAGCTTTGCCCCAATATTAGTTCTTAGCATTGATTTAATTTAGATTAATTAAAACTACAAGGTGCTTTACAGAGTGTGCCTCTCTCGCTTTAAGGTTAATTAATGTTCACACTATCTTCTATTCCTTTTTTTTTATCACGGCACCTTACTACCTGTTTAAGTTATAAACACATATGATAATTACTTTTAATGGGATAAGGATGAGAAAGGGACCATTTTAAAGGAAATATAGCCACATTTTCTTGGAGGGAGAGTGGGAAACCATTTAGGAAAAACCACATTAAGTAGACCCGACCGCGATTAAAATTCCTATTTCCCTGTCATCAGCAGGCCAGTCTAGCACAGGAGTGACGCCTTAAACCGTTTGGCCACTGAAGTAGGTTTTATGTTGTTATATACATGGCATGTATCACTATTCCTATAAAACCTTTATTTCAGACATGGTTCTCTCATAAGATGAAACCATCACTTGTGAGTAAGAAAACACTGAAGTTCCAAATCTGCATGTCTGTGCTATGTTTCCTATGTGCTGTGACTACAATCGTGGCAGGGAATATCGCATCGGCTCACTTCCACGGTAATAAAATAACCACGCAGCTAATATGGTTATTAGAGATTGGACTAAAATATAAATTAACCATTATTGACGGAAAAACAGAACATGTGTCCGAAAGTCATTGTGGACAAACATAGGCAATCAAAAATTTGGAAATAAATCATCAGGAAAAGTGAGATTCTTGGAAGTGACGAGTATCATAATCATCATTATAAGGAGTATAGAAGGCCAAGGCCTACACAAGTAACAGAAAACTGTAGGCCTCAAAGTTCCCAATTAAAACCAAGTAAAATACATAAGTATGTAATTTTCGAGGTTCATCAGTCGATGTAGCCTGAAAATCACATAATTATGTATTTTAGTGTGTTTTAACTGTGAATTTTGAGGTCTACAGTTTTCTGGTGCCTTTGTAGGCCTTGACCTTCTATCCTCCTTCCAATGCTTAATTTAATTCAGCCTTTTTGCGCCAGTCTCCCCTTGTTTATAATTATCATTATGAAATGTTTCCAGCCTATGGCAGGGTCTGTTTTGTAAAATGCCTCCATATTCTTCTCTTACTTGCACACCTACTGTTACCTCCCCACCACCCCCTTTTCTTTCTTGATATTATTTTCAATCTCTACCCTACATACTTAATCCTATCCTTTTCCATCCTGATTAAATGCCCATATTGTCATCTCACCTTGTCTTCCTTTATCTTATGTAGTAGTAGCTCCCTTTCACAACTCTTGCCAGAACATCTTAATTCATAATCCTATTTCTCCTGCTGACAGCTAGTATTCTCCTCAAAAGTTTCATTCCTATGGTCTCCTCCTTCCTGGTCTCTCTCACATCCATTGTCCCATGTTTTAGTTGCATACATAGCTATGGGTACAAAGTACACTTTAGATAACTTCGTTCTTCACCTTAATGTTCCAAGATATTTTACTTTCTTTACTCCTCTCAGATCTTTTCAATACAGCTGTATAGCTTTTCTAGGACTTATCCTCTTGCTTGCCGTTACCAGCGTCTCTCTCTTCACCGTGCAAAATCTGACCCTACTCTCTTTCACTTCTTTATTCCATACCAATACTCCCTCTTCCTTCACCTCCACTCCCTCTCAAGTCGTCATCAAACATTATTATTATTAACACCGCGTCTTACTACCCGTTCGGGTTATACGCACTTACACTGTGTAGTGGTAGGGTGATTGTGAGAGGAAATGGAGGACCTACAGTTTAACGTGGAATCCGAACCACGGTGGAGGCCTGGCAATTCCCCACATTCACAAGATATCTTGTCAGAGGTAAAGGAAGGGTTTGGTACATCAAACATCATTTCCTCAATTTTTCCCTCCCTAAGTTTCCTTGATACACTATTAAAGAACATGCTCATTACCATAATAAATTTGTGGTCATGGTAAAATATTACTGATGAATTAAAAATAAACTTATCAACATTAATGTGACCCTCACTATGAGTGGGCAAAGGTAGTACAAGTCTTGCCTTAACTGGTTTGGCTGACAAAGGTCGGGGTTTGAATCCTAGTCGAATGTATTAAGGTTTTGTTTCCCTAAATAGTGTCTCCATTCCCCTTCAGATACAAATGTGAGAGCATTTCCTCTAAATCCTTCCACCCACACCTCAAAGCCATTAGTGTAATCTTGCCGATAACCTGGATGAGTAGTAACATGCAGAGCATTAAAAATACAATAGTCTTAATAGTCCAAGCTTAACAAGACCAGGCCAATAATTACCTGAAACTCAAATTTAATGGACGAGTCTGGAATAATGAAAATACACTGTTTTAAAAGTGTAAAAAAGTACTTATTAAATATTTTTCAAGTACATGATCCAAAAATAAGTCATAAATATAATACATATATTATTAGAGTTAAAGAAAGAAAGTTTATTGAGCTCACATCCAGGAAGTTGTTTTTTTCATAATTTACTTTTTATTTATATTTTTTACTCAGATCAGTGTGATGTACATAAAGGTGTGTTCCATACTCATCCTTACCTCGAATTATATATAACTTAGGGTTATTGAGGAGGCAATTCAACCAATCCTATGTGTTACAGGAGTGAACACAATGAAGTGGCTAAAACACGATGGAGGCTGGGAAGCTCATCTTCTAAGCACAGCTGCAGAGTGGATGCTCACAGTTGTGTTTGTGGCATTCTTCCTTTCCTATGTTCAGGAATTCTCACGCACAACAATCTCAGTGAACCTTGAAATTGACAAACTGGAGATGTGAAAATCATATTCCCAATGGCTTTTCATTTATTATCAGTTTTTATACCTGTCTACAACAGGTTGATTACAATATTAACCAACCTAACAAAACCTAACCTTCAGCTTATAAGCATATGTGAGTATAACCCTAACGGGTAGTAAGACGCGTGGTTAATAATATAAATACATGGAAGGTTTGGCTTTATTTGTAAAAAAAAACTTTCCGTCAGTTATTAAATAAGAGTGATTAAAATGCGAGTGAACCAAATTCATTATATTTTTATTAAATTTAAAAAATAGCTATTGAAAATTCAGTTGTTTTGTCCCACGATATATATATATATATACATACATACACACACACACACACTATAAATGTGCAAAGTTTCAACTTCTAGGTCATCTAAGAGCTTATGGAGGATGTGAAAAGACACATATAGGGAAATATTGTATATATAATTTCCAAAGAGACGCACATTGGGAAGTAATGGACAAGAGGAAGATAGCACAGCATTCAGGTGAATCTTAAATGTCTGGCTGGGCAGAAAGTGAGTGGTCTTTCCTCTCCTATCGAAAAATTGACTACAGAAGAAATTACAAGTTAAAAAGAATTATTTAAGGTGCTTTTAGACAGGCAATTAAAAGTGCATATTGCCGAAAATATTTCCTAAAAGTATTGCTCTGCAATACTACCATCAAAACAAGTGCAGCTTGTGGCTGTGCAATGTTTTTATCCAGGTACTGGGCAATGTTTGCAGCTACACATTGCTGTATGATTGTTTGTTTGTACTGTGACAAATTTGGCAATATTTAGTTTACTAGCCAAGCCAAAACACGAAAAATTTATGAAAATGTACTTGTTTCTGCAGCACTTATCCTGCTTTATAACCGCATAATAAAAAAAACTAGAAATGGTGATGCATCCTTTTCCAAGCAAACACAATAAAATAAATAATTAACCCTGGAATGGATGTTTACATCTGCAAAATTAACTATACTGAAGCGCAATATAGGCCGTCGCGAGCTATACCAATTTCTGAGCTTACCTGAGCTAGAAAAGAAACTCGGGATACAAGATGACGATCTGCAAGTTTTTTTGTGTCCATTTGAATATGCTGCATGAAGATATGGCTTATCAATTCAACCCTGATTGCATTTTCAACAACGTATTTGGTGGAACATTGTTTTAGTGTGGTCAGCCTACCTCTATCCAAGCAAAGAAATAGACTCCAGATTACTAAGCGTGGTGATTTAAGGTGCGGCAAAAGGGAGTGCAAGTATTTTAACAGTTTTTAGAGAATTGCAATTTTTTTGGCCAAAATATATAAAATATTTCTCCAGTTGCAAACATAGTGTTTAGTTTTCTGCTCATGCTGATATCAATTGATCTTGAATATCTTTCAAGGGTGTCCTAGAATTTTGTCAAAACTCTTTTTTAAAGAGAAAAAGTTGACAAAATTCCAGGACACCTTAAAAAATATTCACTATGTTAATATTAGCATGTGCATAAAACTAAACTCTGTAGATACTGGAGAAATATTTTATATATTTTGGCCAAAAAATTTTAATGCTATAAAAACTATAAAATTACTGGCGCTCCCTTCGGTCACACCTTAAGACTCTTGTTGAGTGACATTTAAGCCAGACATTGGGGAAACTAGTATAATTTCATCAAGCTCATCCATCACATTAAGAATTTACAGAATAGTGATTTACTCTACCTAGTTACTAATAGGGGGATTGGGCGGTGACGATCAATTTTCTTTGAGAGGCAACCATTACCTCTTTTTCCATTGGCAGCAGTGTAAAGTGTGAACTGTGTTGTTCTTTTCATTTTAATGGCCAAATTGTGTTTGTCCCCCCTTTCTATCCACTTTTCCTATACCTTCTTCCAAATATAATAGTTACCAATTGTGGTATCTAAAATGTAGTATTTAATAAATTTGAAAAGATTATCTCTGTATCGAGCTCATCAATCATGTTTAATTAAATACACAAACAATATATTTTAATTTTGAATAAATATTCAATTATAATTGTTCCACCCTAGAATTTTATTGCTATTTTATTCATTGTGGGTCGTTGAAAACCACTATTATGAATATTGATTTTTTAGAGTAAATGATAGGGGGCACCGGGCATGAGTTTATGGAACCAAGGGGGCGGTGACTCAAAGTTTGGGAACCACTGGTATAGATGATAAAGTTCGAGTCATAGAATAAAGGTATTCGAATTTGTGTGGAGGGAGAGTGGGAAAAGCTTTATAAAAATAAAACCACTCATCACACCCAGCTGGGATTCAAAACCCAACCTCCCCCTTGGAAAATTAGAAGATTAAAGAGACTAGCATATTGGTCAATGTTGCCCCATGAGGTGGGTCAACATACCACTAACATCCCAAATATGTCGAAGACTAAATATTGGAGTGTCCAAATTATCTGTATGTTGATGGTGAATAATAATGCATTTTGATAGTGTTATGTTTCAAAGAAAATATTTTGGAGTTTTATATAGCAATTTTAAATAAGTTAACACAAACACATAAATTACAAAACCTAGTATACATAACCTCGTAACTCAAAACAAAGTAAAATGTCTGCACAACTTAGCATCACTCTACTAGGAAAATATTTGTGCTCGCCAAGTGGTCGGCCATAACTTTTGATGCAAAGTCTAGCGTCTCACTGCTAATGGTCACAAATTTGTTTTGAGTCATAATAGCCCTTCTGACACGCTTTAATTATGCTTCCATGCTGCATATATTAATATTGGTACTAAGTACATCCTGTAGCTCACTCCTTTAGACTTTTCATATAATTAAGTGTAATAGGATGGATCTAAGATATCAGCCTGAAGTCATCTAGTCATGGTTTGCCAAAAGGACAAAATGTTTGCTAAAAATTAAACTATATTAAATGTTAACTTTAACTACAATTTTCTAGTTTTTGGCATTGCTCTTTATCCTTCTGTGGCCATTGGTTAGTTAATGAGGACATAACCAGCACACCCCAGATGAATATTGTTGAAATAAGTTATTTTAGTTAAAGAATAAAAACCACTTTCCATTCTACTATTTCAATTTTATTTACCATCACAAAGTATTTAAATTATTAATACAATTTGCTGTCATGAAACCTAAATGATCTTCCTGAAAAATAAAATGATAGACATTAAAAACAAAATATAATTCTTGCAGGTTTTTTTTTACTTAAGTAGTTTATTACCATTTGGAGAAAACCGACACTATAAAATCTCATCAAGAGTGAACATCAAATTATTATGTAAAACTGTTTCAGTTTTGATTGAAATGAGAATGTTAAAATTTATTTAAAAAATGAAAACATGGAATGAAATTTTATTAACAGTGAATTTACTTTCAAGCTCTCAAAAAGTTTGATTAATTTTACATCTAAAATAAGATTTTTTTTTTTGTTTTTAAAGTATATTTTACACATTTTTTTTCAACATTCATACCCATGAATGGTTTTTTTTTCAATTTTTTTTCAGTGTGAATTAGTCAACCTTAATGGCAAGAACAAACAATCAAAGTGATTCTGAGGGGAAAACAAATAATTAGAGAGGCAGCTTCCTAGGTTTGCTACACATATTGTTCATTTAAATGAATTAAAAAAATATTGTCTTACTTCCAGCCCAGTCATCAAATATACAGCATACATAATTAAATGACACTAGCAGTGTATAAATCATCGAAGGGGCCTTTGTGATGTCATTTCAGTCCTTGATATTAGAGGCAATGGATAGGCATCCATGGGTTATATAATTAATTAATGAGTATTTGCAAAAAAGTTTAATTAGAAAAGTTCACATGGAAGATATGATTTGAAATGTCTATATTTTATAATTTGAAATATTGATAAAAGAGGAAATCGGCACCAGCTCAAACTGGTATGTCAGTAAAGTTGAAATTCAAAAATGAATATTATTGAACAGACTATCAAATATTATATTAAACTTTTACATAGAAGTTTCTTTTCAGTTTTTAAGTTTTTTTTTACAAAAGTAACAGAAAAAAAAGACAACTTGCATCAACGCAAAGTAATTCTAACACTTGATAAACTTGTGCAGGAATTTAATAAAAATTATATTTTATGCACGGCGCTGCCGTTACCTGTATTATATGTTGTGAAAAAGGTGAATCGTGTTCCTTTGTTCATTATAAACACAATTAGTTGTTCTGTTTGAATGATACTCTCCTTTCCTATATCTTCTGCCGTATGGAGTCAATTTTAAATCGGGTAGCTAACTGGTCATCATCCTCTTTCCTACACTATTTTAACAAATCCAAAACTTTTCTTTGAATGTGATGCATGTATAGTGATGTCTTGTTCGTTATTTTACAATGAAGCTTGTGTCCAGCCCCCAGTGCCACCAATCACTTTGATTAAAATATTCTTAACCACTATCATTACAAGAGGAAATTTAACCATCAAAAGTTGATTGACTATCCAAGATATCAACGTGGGAAAACTTATTCTACCAGATGGAAAATAGAATAAAAACCTTGCCCCCTGCACATAGCCCCACATAGAAGAAATATAAAGACATGCCTAACAAATAAAAACTAGCCTGCCTAAGACCTACATTAGCATGATTAACTATATGCAAATTTGAAAATGTTCAGTAAACAAAACCAGAGACAAAATACAATATGTGAATGTGTTTTAAAGTATTTACACTACAAAATGTAACTAAGTCCATAAATCGCAGTCATGCTTATAAAACCACCAACTCAACATTTTACTTTTAGTATAAATACAAGAAAGAGAAGGTTATCAATAAAAATCACAATTTAACACATGTACAAACTATAATCAATCATCTACATGAAATATTTAACTGCCCCCAAAAATAATAATTACCAGTAATCATATTTTGAATTCATAAAACTTCACCCACACACCAGTCATACTTGAGCTTAAGCACTAAAAAATATATTCAAGATATGTTCAAAAACTATGTAAGTTATACTATATAAATTTATAATACCACAAATGTATCTATGTACTAAGCTACTTAAATTCAACAAGCACAACTACCGAACAATGATGTAAAAATAAATCAAATGTCCACAGTTTAAATTTTGGTTTTATTAACCATTGAAGAAAGAGCTTATTAGTATTAGTTATTTTTGTTTTCATTATAGTTGTGTAAAAGAATCCTTGGCATGTGTAAGCATACATGCATTATTTCACCTGTTAGTCAGAGTTTAAAATTAGATACACAAAACATTTTAGTTGACATGTTTAAGATCAAGCATTTAAAAATCGAAAATTGCTGTACAAAAATTGTTCAGAAAGAAGTATATAGTAAACGACAATATTTTTAATAACCGTTGGTTAATTTACTTTCTGTAAACTTCAAAGTTTCCCAAATGTTAATGAACTGTGGACATTTGAGGGGCAAGTGCAGGTGGCTAAGGGGCAAGATGTCTACTCGACGGGGTACAGCATAAACACGTTGCAGCTGTCAGTGTTGCTGGGGATCAGAGGATGACCAGGGGGCAGAGTTGAGAAGCCCAGATACATGAAGGTGCGAATTAGCAGAGCTAAAGGTTATCAATAAAAATCACAATTTAACACATGTACAAACTATAATCAATCATCTACATGAAATATTTAACTGCCCCCAAAAATAATAATTACCAGTAATCATATTTTGAATTCATAAAACTTCACCCACACACCAGTCATACTTGAGCTTAAGCACTAAAAAATATATTCAAGATATGTTCAAAAACTATGTAAGTTATACTATATAAATTTATAATACCACAAATGTATCTATGTACTAAGCTACTTAAATTCAACAAGCACAACTACCGAACAATGATGTAAAAATAAATCAAATGTCCACAGTTTAAATTTTGGTTTTATTAACCATTGAAGAAAGAGCTTATTAGTATTAGTTATTTTTGTTTTCATTATAGTTGTGTAAAAGAATCCTTGGCATGTGTAAGCATACATGCATTATTTCACCTGTTAGTCAGAGTTTAAAATTAGATACACAAAACATTTTAGTTGACATGTTTAAGATCAAGCATTTAAAAATCGAAAATTGCTGTACAAAAATTGTTCAGAAAGAAGTATATAGTAAACGACAATATTTTTAATAACCGTTGGTTAATTTACTTTCTGTAAACTTCAAAGTTTCCCAAATGTTAATGAACTGTGGACATTTGAGGGGCAAGTGCAGGTGGCTAAGGGGCAAGATGTCTACTCGACGGGGTACAGCATAAACACGTTGCAGCTGTCAGTGTTGCTGGGGATCAGAGGATGACCAGGGGGCAGAGTTGAGAAGCCCAGATACATGAAGGTGCGAATTAGCAGAGCTGGAAAAAACATCAATTATTAGTTACATACAATGCTCGTATATAAGATTTAATCAAACCTACATTTACCTATTAAACAAAATTGCATTTGTTAGTTAATATTTTTGAGATTTAGGCTTTCATATATAAAGTATTAAACCTAAAAAGATGCAGAGAATGTTTAAAGTCTTCCCTTTTTAATGTAGAGTATAAATATGCTTTATTTATCTAGCACAGTGGTTCCCAACCTATTTGAGCAGATGCCTCTCTTGGTAAATCAACAAATCCTCTCCCCCCTTTCCATCCTAGTTTTATAAGTTATAAAAATCTTTAAAATGTTTGTATTCTAGTCACTTCTTTATTTTATATAAAAACACTGGAAGTATAATGCTACGAATAAAATGAGTGGTTGGCACTTTAGTTTATATCAGTTCTTGAATATTGGATGTTACAAATGGTAGGCAGTGTTGCCAATACCTCCAGAAAAGATTAAATTTTACTTTGGAAAAGAGATTAGATAAAGATATTCGTCAATTTTTATGTGAATTTTAACATTATTTTCAAAATTAAGCCCTGCTAAAAGTGGTTCATGCCACCCTCAAGGTTGAAAACCCCTGTTCTAGAGTGTTTTAAGAGGACGCTTAAACTTGAGTAGTGCAGATCAGTCTTGGCTTTATGAGGTTTAATGAATAGTCAAAACAGAACCATCCATAAGGTAAGAATGAAATGTTGGTGATTTGCCCCAAACCCCACTTCTCGGGGAGCCCCAAACATATTTTACTGCAGAAACACCTACTGCATCACCAAACATTCACAGTAAAGAAACATTTTTTCCCCCCTCCCAATTTTTTTTACCTAGCTTTTTTTTTAAAGGTTAGCAGTGTAACAATAAGAGTAGCATAGTTTAAAATTGGGAGAATGCTTTTTCCTTATTTTTCATGTATCCTACATTTACCTTGAAAGGTAACAAGTGCCTCTGATATAACTTTTAAGATAGGGCTAAAGTGAGAAATCAATCCAAGACCTTTCAAGATAAAATGAGTATGTATAGTTTAAATATATAAGCGCAAGTTGCTGATGAAAACAATAAAGCAAATCAATAATGAACAGGTGTTATAATTATACATCCTTCACTTTAAATTTTTACCAGCTTCGGCAATAATAATTACTATCCCAAGTAATTCATTGTCTAGTTTTCAAATTAAATGGAAGTAGCTTTATCTTTGACATAACTGCATCAAAAGTGTTTATTCAAGATATGTAAAATTGTGTGACGCCTTACCTCGATCATTACAGTCCTTCTTGAAAAACACAATGATGTGAGAACACTTCAGCACCTCTTCAGCATACTCCAACAGAGACACAAATCTATAAGATGCAACACACAATGTTTACACCAAAGAGGCACTGTTAAGACCAATGAATAGAAGTTATTTACAAATACCAAATGTCCATACCTGTATTTTAAGTTATCCTTTGAATATCTTCTGCAAATGATAACTAATTTAAAATAATAATTATTCTCAGTGCATTCCACCATTACCTCACCATATACAATTTTGTTTGAAAGAATAATTCCCCAACTTCTAGCACAATAGTAATTTACAGACAATAACAGATGAACATCTCATGAGCCTGAATTAACCTACATTTAAAAGGGGTCTGAGAGTTTATGTGAATTAAATGTAGGCAATCCTGGTTAATTATATACATACTATACATACTATCACTGCATCTTACTACCTCTTCAAGTTGTACACAGTTAATATTATAGATGCAAAAAATGACATGAGTTAAATTTATAGAAAACACATAACTAAAAGGAATAATGCAACAATCAAGCATGCAAAATTTGGAGTGTAAGTTGGTTGATACTGACCCCTCTTTGGAGCCCTCTGGCAGTATGCACCCTGGCACCTGGATGTATAGTCGGCGCTGCCACAGCACCGTTTCCCAGCAAACTTCAGTCACATCAGTGAGCCGCAGGACGAACGTCAGCCGCAAGGATTGCACCCTCGCGGCTGCCGCAAGCAATTCGTCCTCACTCACAGGTTTCTTGCACTCGCTCACAGAGAGCTGTCGAGATTTCCCCACGCCGCCATCGCCCTCTGCGCTGTATGACGGAGACACACTGAATGCGGCATGGGGGACATCAGGACCACCACAGAGGCCCCGCCCCCAGCGTTATGGAGAACTGCTGGCACACCTCCCCCATCTGTTCGCTAGACAAACAAATAGTCCCGAGGTTATTACAATTTCAGTAATTCTATCACCCATACAAATTAAAAAGGTTATTTTGGGTTTGTATTGAGGAAGTATTTCAGCATAACTTCAGTTTAACATTTAATTTAAGAATTTTTTTACACATATTAATTAGTATAATATATTTATGTATCACTAATATTATTAAAATAGAAGATAGTAATTATAAGTGATAATTGTATTGCTACAACTTAAGTATTTTTTGTATTTTCCTAAAGTGAACATGTATTTTGATTTTTAATATTCAAGAGTATTGCAAGCAAGTTTGCCTATTTTTTTAAACTAATTTTAAAATAAACCAAACAAAATGTAAATTGCCTTGTTTTTATTTAATCGTTTATTGAAAGTTAAACTGCTTTATTTGAGCTTTTTTTTAAATCTTCATATATGAAAATAGCAATTAAATAATATTTTATAGCTATACAAAACTGAATGCAAAGTTATACTTAGATTTTACAAAGTGTATTAGGCTTGTTGAGCTAGTCCTTGTAGAAATATGTTACTTTAAAGCAACTAATAAAACAACTCTTACAGACATTGTGAAGGAACCATGTCCTAGCTACGGCTGTCCGAAGGAAACTAGTCTCATGGTGACAATTCCTACAATTCTTCCCCCAAAAGCTACCGATGAGAGCTTTGTTTCTATTTGTGCAGGGCCAATAGCGGGAGCATTTTCAACCCAGTGTTTAGCGGCACTAAAAATACCTGCAATGTTTTGGCACTAAAAATACTTGCTATGTTTTGGTCAGGTGACAGCTGGCAAGGCAGTGTTTACAAGTTAAATCTGGCGGCAGTTTGGTAGAATATAAAAAAATAATAAGAAAATTTTATGAGTGATAATAAATCCTTTTAAAATTTATGATAAACATTTCTTTAAATTAATACAATTGTTAAAATGTTAGCTATTAAACCAACACAATCTTGATAGGGGTTTTCTAGTAATAAAATCTCTCCCTAAAAACTTATGCCTTAACAATTTCAATGCCTTGTTTAGTGTGCTGTGAATTGAAAGTAGTTGAAAAGCGCTTGTCTCTAAAGTGTTCATTTGTTAGTTAATACTGGAAACATCTTGATTATAGTTATCACAGGATAGCACTCATTTTATGCTTGATACATTTTCACTTAAAAGTTTGCAGACAGGGTTTAAAGGTGATCAGAGGGTGTGAGATGGGGACAAAGTCTATGCTCAAGGTGGGATGGGAGAGAGAGTATGCATTAAGTATTTTTGCAGTTTTTATAACCTAATAAACCTTGACAATATAATATAAATATTTCATCAGTAGATATATTCAATTTAATTTCCTACACCATGTAATGATATCGATTTTTCCTGTCTTTTTAATATTCGAGATCATATTTTAAAGTAAATATATTAATATTTCTTCTTTTCAAATTAATAAAGTAAACTCATCCTTTCTATACATTCGGCCATGTTTCTTTTTCTTTTATTTTAACTGCACGTGTCAGAAACAAGGTTTTTACTTCCGTGTTGTATTACGCAGTAAATAAATAGCAGGTGCAGAGAAACGCGTCTGTTTTCTTAAATGCGCGCTAATTAAAAACTAACCCTATTGGTCGATGGAAAGAAAGCAAGGAGTGGTCTGGGTTCGAGGGTGTGAACTACGGGGTCCACATGGTTCGACTCGAGAGGACGCTAGCTTGGTAGAGGTCATTCTACTCTTCTACGGCAGACGAGAAAGATGTGTAATACATAGCAGCATCAATCTCGTATAGTTTAATAATGTAGCTTGGTTGTGTTTATAATTACGGTCAAGGTGTTATCACCTAAAATGGTTTTCATTCTTTTTTCAAACAACAGTCATATGTAATATTATACCATTAAAGTCTATACAAAAGTATCTACTTTCAAAAACATTTATTTTTAATATAAATATTCTTCAAACCAAAGTGAAGTTAGTATATTAAAATGGCGCTCAACGTGAAGGCATTCCAGTGTACGTCACAATTGGCGTACTCAACGAGGGGCAGTATTTAAGGCTTTTACAATTAGCTTTCCAATGTGGGGCATCCAGCTTCAGTCTTTTACAACCATCATTTAGACAGTTATTAAATGTGTCATGAACATGGTGGCTTTTGACCATAACCCTTTTAAATATATATATTTAAAAAAATCCTGTTGAAATTTTGGGATACCTATCCATGACACATTCAGAAATGTTGAGGTTATTATGTGTTGAGAATTACACTAAAAGTGATGTTTTTTTAGAGCTTGACATAAGATTTAATAACCTCTGACATTGCGGCTGTAGTTAGTTACAACAGCCAACATCTGGGATGAATGATAAAAACAAGTTGAACACAAACTGCAAAATCCTTCAAAACAAAATTAAAATATTATCTACATTAGGAATTTATCTTGTTTGTGTAGGGCAGTAAAATGTGTTTTGATTAAAGAACCTATAAAAAAAAGAGATCCTAATTTATGTTCCCTTCCATCTTATCTTAAGACTTAACACCCTAACATAAGCAGAAAAATCAAGGTTAGTAAAATATAGAGATAGAAAATTTGATTCCTCGATACCTATTTATTCTTAAGGGTATGGAGATAATCAAGAAAATACCTCAATTCCTAAAGATATGTGCAAATTTATGAATACTTGATCAAGAGATCAATGAATATTAAATGTTAAAGGCCATTTGTAACATTTTTTTTGTTACTAATCCATATACTTCTATAATATTATTATTACTATTAGCATCACATCTTACTACCTGTTCGGGTTATACACACTTAAGCTAATGTGTAATGGTAGGGTGATTGTGAGATGAAATGGAGGGTCTACAATTTAACGTGGAATCCGAACCACGGTGGAGGCCTGGCATTCCACACATTCACAAGTTATGACTAATACAAGTCTTGTCATGGATGAAGGAAGGGTTTGGTAATCAGATAAATCTGTGCAGGGACCAAGGATTGAGCCCCGGACCCCAGCACAGAAATCTGACACATTAACCTTAGACCGCCAAGTCACTGTAAATTCGAAGACATAAAAATTGATGTTTTGCTTCAAAACATATTTACTATTGTAGCATAGTGCATTCAAGAAAAAACACAAACAAACCCTTCAATATTAACAGATACTAACCCTGTGTTAAGAAATATATGATTGCTTTGCAAATTCACTGTCACCCAACTAAATAATATATTGGTAAAGTTTATTTCAAAATTTTTAAGCGAAAATTAAAATGACTAATTTTGTAAAGGCAAAAATGTTTTAAAAGTCTAAATAATTCAACACATTTACCGAAATTTCCAAAATAAAATTAAATTGGTAACAAAAAGGCAAACCTATAACCGCAGCCATATTGGTTTTACCTTTTTAAACTTGTAATGACACTGTTCTGAGCCCTTCAAGTATTTGCAAGTCGTGGATGAAGTATATATTCTTAAAAGAACAGTATATAAATTTTCTTATATGCTTCATCCATGGACAGGGTGGCTACAAAACATATTTTACAAAATTCCCTGACTAATTTTTTCCAATTTTAGTGGTGGATGTTGTTTTTTGTTGTTTTATTTATTGTCAATCACATATTAAAAACAGTATGTATCTACTAAACATAAACGGTTTTATCAGTTATTTAAACAATTAAAATGTTATTTTATTTAGGTATTATTAACTTTTGTTTTAGTGTTTTGTTGCGAAATTACTGGGATATTTTAGACATATTTTTTAGTTCCCTGACTTTTCCTTATTTTTAGTTAAATTCCCTGACATTTCCTTGTTTTCCCTGTCATCCAAAAATTCCTTGATTTTTCCAGGTTTTCCTTGTCTGAAGCCACCAAGATGGATGACTAGACAAAATTGAATGATTTTATTTTCAGTACAGTATTCTAAATTCAAGTTACATCTTTATTATTAAAATCATTTTAAGAAATTATTGTTTTTTTACTGTGTTTCAAACCCATAAAATGTTTTCAAAAGTAAATTTAACCATAATACGTATTACACCACCCTGTTTAAAATTTCTTCAGTTCCATGTTAAAAGTTAAAAAATGTGGCGATGAGTTGGCCAGGTTTTAGTCTAAACAAATATTGGACCACCAATAAGTAAGATAGCTCTATCAGATTGTCAAAAGCTCTCATATATTGGCTGGTTTAACACCAAGGAAAAGGAGTCCCAGAAGTAAGGGGTAGGTCAGATATTAGTTGACGAAGAAGCTTTTGAAAAGCTCTCTCCGCGTTGGTTTGCCATACAAGTACGATTTGTGTGTGTAATATTAAAACTTTGATTATAAAAGTGTTGTTTTAATTCAATAAATAGTGCAGTCATGTTGAACTCAACTAGCTTGGGAACTTTAAACCATTTCCTAAAAAACTATACAGTAAAATTAGCACCCCAAGATGGACGAATAGGGTGAGAACATTAAGGGTCTACATAATTGGCCTCATAACTGTGGGGCATGCTAGGCGTATTGTCATAATTGACATCCCACCATGAGGCAAGTAGCAAAACATTCTGTTATCACAATAAACTATTCAATGAAGGTGCTACAAATAAATTAAAAATTAATTTTCTACTGGCACTTAAATAATATACATCATATTTTAGTGTGAAAATATTGAATTTAAGAATCAGAATCGAAAAACTGGTATCGTCCCATCTCTAATAAAAAGAGTTTTGTAGTGGGAACTCAGAAGAGTCATAAACTAAGTCTACTCTAATTAAGTGTCCAAGGAACCCAAGTTTGGGTGAACCTGTAGTTCTAGAATCGTGTAAAATTAATCCATCTCATGACCACCGAGTTAACTGTGGCATTTAATTATTCCCTAGCAATTTATTGTGTATACTTTCATCAAAATCAGTGAAGTGAACAAGCGCTTAAAAATGTATAGTATTTAAAAATTATCATGCAATTTTCAGGAACTTTAAGAACAGTTAATAATATGCCTTCAAGATTAATTATAAATAAAATTGTTTCCTTTAATATAGTTCTAATTTTAAATTGGTCCAAAACATACAATGTTAATAACATTTCATTTCTTCATTATCATTATCATCATGTGAAAAACTAAACTGAAAAATATGTATTCATATTGGCCAAAAGAGAAATATTTTTAAATGTAGGAAAGTACACCCAAGGGCAGTTATGAGAGAATTTTATACAAAACTTAATTTTTGCTTAGTTTAATCTTTCTTCAAAAAGATAAATTAACACATTTTAATAGAAACAATGTTACATAATAGAATCCGTAGACAAAATCATAGTCTCTGAACTAAGTTGTCTTGATTATATTGTAAGACTAACATTCATGAGTTGTTAAGCAGCCTCTATTTTTACTAGTTGGCAATATTTCTACAAGATTCTGGCACTGAGCCCAAATAAAATGGAAAAGGAGTGTGTTGGGTCAGGGGAGGGGGATTCAAAACTGGCAGGCATGAATACAGCACTAAAGTTTAACAACCCTTGTTGTAACATTAAAACCTGTTAAAAGGCTACAACAGAAAACAATGAATATGTTATTTTAAAATTTACTATGCTAGTTTAAATTGATAAAAAAATATTGAAAAACCGATTTAGTTTTGGTGCCACTGTGAAAGTAACTCACTTTACTTTTTTTCCACCCCATCTTACTTTATCTGGGATATACGTATTTTAATTCTATTAATGAGGAAGGATTGAGAAAAGGTGACTAAGAAATTCACCTGTGTTGATAGCGAGAAATAATTGAGGGAAAACCACCTTTTTTATTCTGGCCCTCGACCTCCTCACAACTTGCAAACTAGAATAGATTATCCTTGATCTGTCTGCCTGCTGATGTGGGTTAGTGACTAACTAATCAAATAATGTAGGTTGTATTGTAGATTAGAGTTAGCCCACACACAATGGCTGTAGAGACTACAGTTTATGTAGTATGTATGCCTATTTAAGATAAAAATAAAATTTAATTATTGAAATATATATGTCTATATACATATTTTATGCGCTGGAAATAATAGTAGCATTATAGTTCAGTTACTAAGGTTTTTTTTTGTTTTGATCCCTGGTGAAGGTCAAACATTTAGTGTGGTGAAATATTTGTTTAAAGCTGTGATTCCAAAAATTTTTAACTCGCGTTATTGGCATACCTATCAACGTGTCATAATGTGACAATGTTATTTATAATTTAAAATTATTATTAGCACCGCGTCTTACTACCCGTTCGGGTTATACACACTTACGCTAATGTGTGATGGTAGGGTGATTGTGATTGTGAAATGAAGGACCTACAGTTTAACGTGGAATCCGAACCATGGTGGAGGCCTGGCATTCCCCACATTCACAAGATGTCTTGTCAGAGGTGAAGGAAGGGTTTGGTAATCAGATAAATCTGTGCCGGGACCGAGGATTGAACCCCGG
>CABFOV010000145.1:261815-280707 GCA_902141375.1 Timema poppense
CGACCTCGGTGGTCTTAGGATTATTCGTAGCACAACTTCCTTCGGAGGGGAATGAGTCTTCTGTCCCATGTCGATTGTGGTATATAAAAGAACCCTGAAAGGTAATGCGAAAATACCGTTCCCGGCAAATCGGTAGGCCCTTTCGCCCTAGCTCAAAGACATTCTTGTGTGCTTATATAATCAGTCGGTTCATAAAGTGCAGTTAAATACCACAAATAAATTTAATACTAAAAGAACATGTTCCCCCTTTAAATGATAGCCTTGGTATATGCTTTATCTTTATTTTCCTACCTCGCTTTAACATTCGTTCGAAACTACGCTAATGGAATAGGGACGATGGCAGGTTTAAATTTGGAGGAAATCTATCCACACTTGCGCGGGTGTAAAATGGAGAGCCATTTATGAAAAACACCCCCAGTAGACACGGCCAAGATTCGAACCCATTTAGACCATGAGGCCGATTGGTACTTTGGCAAACAATTTATGATAAACCATCCACAGTACACCCTTACAGGATTCGTCACCAAAATACCAGACTATAAGTGATATATTTAGCCCACGTGTCCAACGGTGCGGGTAAATTAATTCTAACTACTAAAATAAACTTCTAGTAAACAATAATTTACTGTCAAAACATGGCGCCTGAAGAGAAGCTTCAAACTAAACGGGGTCACACATTGTTGCCAAGCCGTGTTTACACCAATCTTACTACGTTGACACGTCTCATAAGATCAATCGCTAGTTGTTTCCATTCTGTCAACCTGTTTGCATCTATAATATGGTTGAAAGTTACGATACACTATGTGGCAATCAGCTGTTGTCCCGATAAAGGTGAAGTGTTTACGACGTTCTATCTTTGTCACAGTCAAAGTTCAAGAGAACTACGTCGTTATGGGAAACCACACACAGTTCGATTTAGAAAGAAAGGAGCTTTACTGATTGTTTAAGTCACTTTAAAGATTTTCACATATCTACGCTTCAGCTGACGTGATGAATGGCTGTCACCTATGATGATTATTATTATTATTACCGCGTCTTACTACCCGTTCGGGTTATACGCACTTACGCTAATGTGCAATGGTAGGGTGATTGAAGATAAAATGAAGGACCTACAGTTTAACGTGGAATCCGAACCACGGTGGAGACCTGGCATTCCTCACATTCACGTCACCTATGATATAATATAGTAAAATGTTATTAATGTTTACAGCAAAATAACATGTGTTTTCTAAAAGTCCCGTCACACCAGAATCATACTATTTTATAGCATCTCTTCTGAGCCAACTTCTTGACCAGGCAGTTATGGCGAAACTTTACAGTGTGGTGTGCTACCTACTATTTACATCTTTTTAATGGGTAATTCTTTAAAAAAAACTTGTCTAACATTATGAAGTGCAATGAATCATTCAAATCAAATTATAAATATTTTAATAGTTCTTATATTTAAAAAAGGAAAGTTGATTAAATTGTCAAAAGTGAGTGTCTTAAGACAATATTTAATTCAGTAAATTTAAGTAAAAACATTGTCCTTGAATGACAAAAAAGAAATGAATTGATGCATACATATATTTTCCATATTAGTTTAAAACATGTTGAAATTTTGATATCCGAATATTTATGTTCGGACAACATGGTTGTAAATCTTAATGACTTCACGATAAATTCCCACATTGGGAAAGTTTTACTTGTTATTCTTTTCCTGTTGGCGTGACAGTAGCACAGTGCCATGGAATTGCCATTCCTGTTTTAGACTATACCCGTTGCACCAAACATATCTAAAAAGAAATGAACTAAAAACCGTATGTGAGCGTAGGGTCGCTATGGTATGAAGTGCACCAGAATATCAATGAATGCACAATCTACAAACAAACTTCAAACGAAGAAGGAAAAATAAAATAGCTAGCCCAAGTATAAACAGCCCTGATTGACAGGAAGAACAATATTTGAAAGTTACTGAAACAGTTTTAATATATTCATACATGAAGTCATCAGTCATGTTATCTGCAAGTGTCACATTTGTAGATATTATCAATACTTATAAAATAAAACAAATTACAATGTTTGCGCAAAGAAATAGGTTGTCCCTCCAACAAAAATCCGGGCATGGTTAAGTTGATATCGACTCCCGACATATGAATAGAGAAGTTCATTCCCGATCGAACCACGGTCAGTCAAACCTGAAGCCAGCTCGTCCATGCGTGAATGTACCGTGTGTCCCATTCTAGTTGTGTTTGATGACCCAGATACTGAATTTATGTATGCCAGGGTCAGGTAGCGCGAGGTGCTAAGTTGTGAATCGCGTGTTGAGTTAAACTGTTCCCGAACTTCGTGGCTAAGTGGGTGAAGCGGCATAGCAAAATTCTAAGACCCTCGGGTTCGAGTCCTGTTGGTGATTACAAGGGTACTAATTTGTTTATACGTTACTTGTGTTATGGGATTAGTAAAGTAGTATATTTAGCTTATAGGGTTGGGTATCCTTACTTGTTAAGGGTAGGTGAAAGTATGATAAAAAAAATTGTCCCAAGTCTAAGTGGAGTCCGAGGACTAAGTGTATATTTCTGTAATATATTTAAATTGGTCCTCACCTGGTTATTAAAAATTGCATGTCACTCGAATATATATTTAAACTGGTCCTCACCAGGTTAAAAAAATTAGAAACCTAGATTCTAGAAGCTATTTATAGAGTAGTCCCCGCATTTAAGTTTACAAGCGGGAAAATCCAAGACATTTTTCCAGAGTTTTTTTTTACCAATGGACCAAAATCAAGCACTTAATTAGTTGCCGGCTTTACCAATCAATGGCCACGTTGAATTATTTTTTTGTGTTGTTCTCTGGAAAGTTAGTTTTCAAGTCTTTTGATATAATTGGTGAGTTTGAAAACTAGACATTAAAAACCGAGTACCAAAGCATAGTTTTGTTCTGATAGGAAGGACAGTATTGACAGTTAATAAAGTTATTAATGACTTCCATATATCCATACGTGAATTCATGTAATATTTAGTTGTCACTTTTGATAGATACAGTCAATACCTATAAGAAATAGTAAAATGTTATCAGTAGTGACAGCAAGACTGTGTTTCTAACTTGCTATCAGGATTTTACTATGCTGTTTAGAAAGACCGGGCTAATTACTCCCACAAAATAGAACTGCCTGTTTGCGATTCAACAGATCAGTAACAATGAGTCGTTAGAAATGTTACTAACCAAACAAGTGAGGTTCAAACAGTTTACTGAAGTAGCTCGCGGGGTTTTTATTTCCAAATGTGCAAGGAGCATGTGTCGCTAAACAGGGGTGATATAAATTCCCTTTAGTATAGGTATACCCTTCCCACCCTATATTTGTTACTCATTCCGCGACCATCAATGATGCAAGCACACTTCAATAACAATGTTGTACATTAGTTAGTTTACAACAGGGATTTTTTTTTAAATTTTCTGACAATTTTGTTTAATTAGCATCAGAAGAATGTTTAATATGAGTAGCAAAATAATAAATTAGTTTTAAGCAAGAAATTTTATTTAGGGATAGTTTACAAACAGGGTTATGGAGTCTAGCCGTAAGCAATTTAGTTGTAGTCGTAAGCAGTTTTAGGTGTAATCGGTAGAAATGTAAATGCTCTAGCCTCAAAATAAAAACTTTTTTTAAGACGAATGTTTGTAATTTGGATTGATAAATGCATTCAAATCTAAACTCACAATGCCAAAGAAGCCTCCCACTAAGTAATGTATATAGGGGGCGTTAAAATATTACATAAACACATTTTGGGCCATTTTTAACCCCTCCCCCAACTTGCAAGCAAAAGCCTTTCAAAGTAGCTTTTATTATAACATTAAAGACCTGGCGGTCTAGGGGTAAGGTGTCAAGACTTTTATGCTGGCGGCCGGGGATCAATCCTCGGTCCCGACAAAGATTTATCTGATTACCAAACCCTTCCTTCACCTCTGACAAGACATCTTGTGAATGTGAGGAATGCCAGGCCTCCACCGTGGTTCGGATTCCACATTAAACTGTAGTTCCTTAATTTCATCTCACAATCACCCTACCATTACACATTAGCGTGAGTGCGTATAAACCGAACGGGTAGTAAGACGCGGTGCTAATAATAATATAACATTAAAACAATCAATGTTTTCAAAATAGAACAAACCTCCACCCCCTCACTAAACAACCACGATTTTTGACATGGGGAATAAAACTTAATACAATGTGATTACTTGAATATATTTTATAAAGGAGAGGGGGGCAAGACAAACCTTCTTCCTTACATAAGATGTGTTTACTTTTTTCATTTGTTCATAGGAATAACTATTCTTTTTTTACATGCAATTTTGCTTATAGCCCTGACAGGTAGTAAGCAGTGATGATAAAAAAAATCATGCAATTTATAAATTGTTGGTAATTAATAACAGAGTTGTAAACTAGTATTGCGAAATAATTGACAATTAACACTGGTAAACAATGAATTTAAATTGAGTGAATGGGTAAAGTTAAAATAGTTATAACATTATAAAAAGTTTAAAAGTGATTTACTTTTGATTGAAGTTATAAAAAAAAGTATTATTGGTGAATATATGAATATTATATTTATAAAAAAACACCTAAACTCCATTTAATCCTCTCAGCAAGGTCCTTGAATCCACGTCTCAGCACTTTCAATTACAATGTTTATATTTGGGAGGGACTCAAAATTTGGCTTTCTTCTATATGCTTCTCCACTTATTCCTTGTTTAGCCAATCAGCATCTTCATTGCTGCCAGAAGTCCAAGCGTCTCGCGATATTCCTACCCTCCCTCAATTTTTCACGTCTTTCTCTGTCTTACATAAGCATTGTTCTGATGCCCCAACCTCATGTCAGCAAAAATAAGCAAAGCCCAGAACCCCCTCCCGTCCATCCCGTTAAGCCGCTTACGAAATACTTGAACGGCTCCATAAGAGCATTTTACTGCAGTAAATTTATTACTAATTAATTTACATAAATCATTTATGAAGGAGTATGATTCGTACATTAGATTATTATTAGTACCACGTCTTACTACCCGTTCGGGTTATACGCACTTACGCTAATGTGTAATGGTAGGATGATTGTGGAGGACCTAAGGTTTAACGTGGAATCAGAACCATGATGGAGGTTGGCATTCCACACATTCACAAGTTGTGATTAATACACGTCTTGTCAGAAGTGAAGGAAGGGTTTGGCAAACAGATACATCTGTGCCAGACCTGAGGATTGAACCCCGGACCCCCCAGCACAGAAGTCCGACACCTTAAGCCTAGACCACCAGGTCACCCAATAGTACATTAGAAATTTAGAGTCTGAGTCGAAGGCTTGGTGTACCGACTCCAGGGATCTCTTACATACACTGTAAATGTTGTTCCAAGCTAAAATTTATATTAATAGGGTAGGGTACTTTATAGGGGGATAGCTAGGTCATATATTCAATACAATACATCCAACCAACAATGAAGCCCCGACCTCACCAACAAATCAGACGAGTTCTGCCCGTTGCAGACTATTAATATGTGGACGTGTCTAAAGCCAAAGAACAATACTTTACAGCCACTTCGGTGGCCGCATCATCCAAGGCACTACTTTCATAATAAACCAGATTGCCGAAGACTGGAAGTTAAGGGTACGATACCGGTAAGGTGTACAGAGGTTTTTTCCTAAATGGCTTTTCCACTCTCCCTCCACGCGAATGCGGATACCATTCCTCTAAATTACACCTTCATAATCCCCAACAAATTTATGTAATCAGTACATAGGCATACAAACCGAACGGGTAGTGAGACGCGGTGCTAAAAAAAATTCCATTGTTATAAAATGTTTCAATGGAAGCAGAAATAATGGTTATTGATGGGCTGTTTATTTATAAATCTTATTAAATTGACTTAAGGACAAGACAGAAACTTGCGGAAATTTTAAAAATCTCGCATGAAAACTTAAAAAATAAGCAAAATATTTAGAAAAGTTCCCCCCAACAAAAATGGCCGTTTGCTCATGTGGAAGCAATGAAATTACGATTCACGTTTACTGTACGCGGTGCGGTCTACGTGCCAGATGCCTCGTCTAACCTAGATACGCAATATACGCCCATACAACAGTTACACCCTGAGTTTGTTTCAAGCACTACACGTCGCTTTGATTGTTGTGGGCTACTCGCAAACTACACCAACTTATCCAAGGGCTCAGGAGAGAGGAACTCAAAGGAAATTACTTTTTTTACAAGCAGCGCGTCAGACTACCGGTTCGGTTACACGCATATGTAATAATTACGCTAGTTATGGGATGAGGAGGGTTGAATTTAGAGGTAGTGTACCCGCATTTGCGTGGAAGGAGCGAGTAAAACTTATCAATACACTCAACCAGGATTCGAACCCCGATAACTCTGTCGACGGCAGTCTGTGCCTACACGAAAGTGACGCCTTAGACCAGTAGGCCACCGAAAAAAAGGTGAATCTAAATTCGACTAGATAGATTATGGAGAATGAATTTAGAGAAAATAATATTTTTACTCTCCATCCGTTCAATAGACCCGGTGGGTAAAGATGAAAATTTCTCCGATAAACAATTGTATTTTATTGGTATTAATAATATCAATCGGAAGTGAGTTGTATATCACATGAATTTGACGTATGAATAGGTCAAAGTAGGTCCAGTGACTTTTATAACTGTCAAATAATGTTGATCCCGCGGAAAGAAAATCAGTAGGAAACTAAGGTGATAAAACTATCATTGTTCTCACTTCTCAACTAAAGAGTGAGAAGCTTAATTAATAGTACGATTTAGTGCTATCGCGCTGGCAAGTAGATACTTAAAATAAGTTTATCAAGCAGAAACTGTGAAGGTCACGCATATACGCAGTTGGCTAAATTAAAACGACTCTTCAAACTGGCGGTCTGACAGCCATCTTGTGGGACTGTGTGTTGATTGGATTGCCAAGAGTGGAAAACTCGCGGAGATGACCGCTGATATTTTGATTTCTAAATAGATAATTATATAATTTTATAGTTTGCGTAATGTCAGGCAGCACCTTTACTATTTTGCCTCGAACCAATTAAATGGTTTCAAAACAAAAAAAAGGGATCCAAACTAACGGGAACAAACATATTTTTCTTCGTATTTTTAAAATTGGTTCATACGCGGCAATTTGTAACTATCGTGGAAGTGTGTGAAGCAAATCAATCATGGAATACAGATTCAGTTTGAGACCATGTCACTTAATGCTCAGGGCTGTTTAAATTTATAATCTAGTTACTTTGTCATATTAACCAGATTCTAAACTTTAACATCACACTCGAAAACATTAAACGTAACTTGAAAAACGTATAGAGAATTTTTTTACAATAAAACACGCGCGTAAAGAAACAAATTCCCGCCCGGAAGAGCATTTTATGAAATACAAACTTTTTTTGCAGAAATAATATACATTCAACTATTTTATAACCACTGAAAATATCTATTAAAAGTGACAGCTGTAGATCACAGGGCATATAAACACCTCAAAATAGACCGAGATGGAGGTTATTTCCATAAAAAAAAAAATTGAATCGTACAAATAAATTATATTCAACCAGAATTGAACCATGGTCTCCTAAATTTGCGATAGACTACTCTAACAGCGAGAATTAAGTGTAAATCAAATGGTAACTAAAGGTTTATAAAGCAAATTACTATTTAAAGAGTAATGGGTATATGAATAAATAAATAAATCTAAATAGATGTAATGTGAACATAGCCAAGTTCCCAGGAAAAGGTGAGAAATATCTCAAAACTTTGATAACGCCGCGGGACGGATACGATTTTAAACAAACGTCAGGACGACACTAAAAACAGGGGGGAAAAAACGAATGGCTTTCTGCCATGACTTGTTACGAAACGAAGGTAGCAGTTGTTTGTTTCAAATATGTTTCAACAACGTCCAAATTAACAGCGTTTATTTTTGAGATGATTATGGCCACGACATTGCATTTAGCACCATGTTAAACCACTATAATTAATAAAATTAAGTGTATAGCCCGAATGGGTAGTAAGACGTGGTGCTAAAAATAAATGGCTCAAAAATCCAACCCACAGTTTTTAACTCCCGAGGTCACACCATTCCCAATTTGGGATCCATATGAGATGCCAAGCCTAGGATTGTGCAAACGTTTTTACTTCAAAAACATGTTTAAGAAGCTGAAATATTATATTAATATAAATAAAAAAACAGGCTCATCTTATTTAAAGTGGTTAGAGTAATATCTACTTATGATAAAATGTTTAAACTTTGTTTCCTTCATAAGTAGTTACTAAAAACATTTTATAGCCCACATATCCTCTCCTCCCCCAAAAACATTTACTTCACAAATGGATCCTAAATCCTAGAACAGTTTCCCTCATACCCATTCCTTTAAGTATTTTCTTCAAAAGTAGTTCAGCTCTTTCAAACCTCACACACCCAATCTCAACAAAAGCATTTCCATCACCAGTTACTAAAACTCCTCTGTTATATTTAATTTACTGGCAGGTCCTATATTGAGTTTAAATGTTAAAACATATTTTAAGCAAACTAAGCAAGTCTTAAAATTTTGTAGGACTACCAAAAGTACAAAACAATAATCCAAAAATGATTCAAGAACAAATTTATAAAAGGTCACTAAAGTAGGGCCTACAGTGTAGAGCAAATAGTGATTAGGATTTAACATTCCTTAATCAACCTTTAACACTATTACAGTAAAGCATAAACCAATTATTTATTTTAAAAGTATTGTAATTGATAGATAACTTACTGTTGAGCCAGTTTGAAAAATGCTGTCAAAAATGAATGAGGCATGAATAAAAAAAAGTACTATCACGAGTCTGAATCACAAATAATGTAGACTTGAATGGTCAAAGTCAAATCTTCTATGAGTTCGTTTTTTTAACTATATTAATTTCTGGTTTTGTGCCTGCATTCACGCTAGCTTCCTTTGCTCAAAGAGACAATCATATCTTCTAGAACAAACTCAAGAGAATGAAATTTCGCCCACTACATTATTTTCCCTTATTATTCTCTTAGTTTTCGCCCACACCCCGCCATTCCAATCAGATTCAATCCACACTTGTTAAGAAAAAGACTTGTGCACAGTCCAAATGTCATAAGTGCCTTTTATAAAATAAAAGTATACTTTTTTGGTGTCAACCAGGACAAGATTTTAATATGCCTATATTTTAGTGTAATTTTTTATTAGCACCATGTCTTCCTACTCATTTAGATTGTATGCTTATTAGTTATTTCTATTATCACACTAATGTGTTAGGGATTAGTATGGTTGTATTTAGAGGAAATGTGTACACACACACACACACACACACACGAGACAGTGGAAAACCATTTGGGAAAAACCACCCTCGGTACATCCAAGCTTCCCTTCTGGAATAGTCTAGTCTATTTTGAGTGTAACACTTCAACCATGTGGTCATTGAAAAGTTATTTTATTAATATTTACACTTAAAAACTTCTGTTAATAAAATTCTTGACTTTACTGGGTTTTCCACACAACATTTTAGAATTATTATTGATTAACTCTTTTTTCCGGTTTCCTCTGAGTGTGACAATCTGATCATTTACTACAGTAATTTGGCCTACAAATTAAAAAAAATGCTATTAACTACTAAAAATATATAATGCTACCCGCTTCAATGGCCACATGGTCTAAGGCGTTACTCCCACAGTAGATTAGGCTGCCGATGACGGGGAGATCGAGATTTGAATCTTGGTCGGGTGTAAAAGTGATTTCTACTAAATGGTTTTCCACGCTCTCCCCTTATGCAAATGTAAGCACACTTCCTATAATTATAACCTCCCTAATTCATTAAGCCATTAACATAGTTAATACATAAGTGTATATTCCAAACAGGTAGTAGCACATGGTGCTAAAAAATTAATGTTTTAGGTATTTTTTGTGGTACACCATAAAACCACCTCATGTTAGAATGACAAATATAGCTAATGCATTTTGTTAACAGATAATTATTATTATTAGCACCACGTCTTACTACCCATTCGGGTTATATGCACTTATGCTAATGTGAGATGGTAGGGTGATTGTGAGATGAAATTGAGGACCTACAGTTTAACGTGGGGTCCAAACCACGGTGGAGGCCCAGTATTCCACACATTCACAAATTGTTACTAATACACTTCTTGTCAGAGGTGAAGGAAGGGATTGGTAATCAGATAAATCTGTGCCGGGACAGAGTATTGAGCCCTGGGCCTCTGGCACATAGGTCTGACAACTTACTCCTAGACCGCCTGATCCCCAACAAGTCATAAGCAAATCTTATTTTTATTTTAGTGTTTAGATGCAAAATTAAACCACTTGACATAAAAAAAGCTGAATTTTCCAGGTTTTCCCTGCTTGAAACAAGCCTGTCATAATATCTACCAGCAGTGACAGCTGAAATTCACATGAAATAATGTATACATATGTAAGAGCAGGGCTATGGAGTTTAAAACAATTTTGGGGGAAGTTTGAAGAAACATACAAACTAAACTCAGACTTCAAAATAAAAAATATATTATATTTTAGACTCTTTTTTTACTATTTAGAACAAAAATTTGTGATTTAGATTGACAAGTAAACATGGGTTAAGTTATTATGTTCTACACTTTTTATTAATATTGAGAACCAATATTTGTAAATTTGATTGACAAATTTATTTAAATATAAATTCACAACGTAAAAGAAGCTTTCCATGAAGTAATCTGTATTGGAGCATTTTACTTAAATAAATTTGTTATTACTAGGTAATTAATACATTTATGAAGACGTCTGAGTCTGACAGCAGAAAAATACTGAATCTTTTGAGTTGAAGGCTTGACATATCGACTCTACAGTGCCGTGTAAAAAGTAGAGCTTTACCTCTTTCTTTTTAACTGTCAGAAAGGCTCTTCCCATGAAAACTGTAACGATACTGATTTGGACCCCTCTCATATATTACAAAATTCATGGATAAATTGCATTTTTCGTTAAAATATTGTATGTAAAATATCTTTTTAACACTTCATCCATGGAGAATCGTGCTTTTCAGAAATAACGTCAAAGGATTGAACAATTAAAACTTAATCTCTCTTTCAAAAGTCAACTCCGCAGTATTTACCAAAAAAGTAAGCAATGCTAGCTCCCTATACCCAATAGGAAGCTAGCCTTCATAACACCTGTCGCCAGAACTCTTTCGATTTGTTGGTTGACACTGGGCACAAATGGTCCAAGGGGAAAAGGGTAGGTCATATATAAGCTGCTTATGCATAAGAACACACAGTGTGTGCCAATACAAATTATACACAGTGCCGGTCGTATAAATATAGCAGTAGCAGTAATTCACAGTGCCACTAACTGAACTCTGTAGTTCAACTAAGCTGTATCATATAAACTTATATCTTCACGGCCAAAGATAAAATAACTTTAATAAATCGTCTGACAAGACATGTATTAATCACAACTTGTGAATGTGGGGAATGCCAGGCCTCCACCGTGGTTCGGAACCCACGTTAAACTGTAGGTCCTCCAAACAATCACCCTACCATTACACATTAGCGTAAGTGTGTATAACCCGAACGGGTAGTAAGACGCGGTGGTAATAATAATAATAAATCGTGACCAACATTAAAGGTCTTATTTATTCAGTTAAAATATCACACATAATTCCTTATCAATATAATTGGCGCTCAATCAAGGAGTTATAAATACCAATTATATCAAAACACTGTACCGCTTTAATTAGTACTCGATCATAGGGCAATTATCAACTGATTAAACGTTATCACTTCAATTGGCACCCAACTTGGACCGATTAATTCTATAACACTATAAAATTAAGCTAAAGGTGACAGCATAATATAAACATTGTGAAAATTAATAAAAATCATTGATATATTTGGTATGATCCTTTATCAAATGCATTTAAATTAAATGAGAAAATGGAGTGGTACTAGTAGATATTGTTTAGCAAGCATTATTTTCAAAAATAGAATATCAACTTTAGTACATTTAAATTCAATGCAGACACACATAATAAAAGTAGAATTTTGGCAGGGAAGAAATTTGTAGAAAATACCAACAAATTTTTGCAGTCAACAATAATTTTCACTATAATAATTATTAGAGTATTTTATAGGTATTAATAATCTGGCAAAAGTGACATGAATTGATGAAAGTGCCTAAAAGATTTTCTAGATATCAAATAAGGGGTTCTTTCTATGAAAATTGGGTTGTAAAAACCAGCCAATTTTTAAAAAATATGATACAGGTATGTTATTATTTTCAGGTTAATTTTATGTAGACAACATAAACTTACTATTTTTTTTAAATCTCATATTACAAAAAGGCCTAAGCTATAAAAGCATTAAACTAGAAGGGAATTAATTTTGTTTGTGCTGGAGATAGTTAGCAAACCGAATTAAAAAAACATTGCCATGAAAAAGATATGTAAATTGCTTTATTTTATCCAATATTACCTCATAATTTTAAGTGAAGGATAATAGCAAATATTTCCAGAGATGTAATTCAAAATGATTACTGAAATACCTCACTATTTTGACAGGCTTGGAAATTAAGTAAGAAAGGCCGTGAGTCATCAAGGAAAATAAAAAATTTACAAAGTCGAAGCATAGCCTTTATTTAGCTTGCAAGTGCATTAGGTATTAAAAGTTTGTTTTTTAATCACAGGTAAAAGAGATTTTATACAAGCAGTTTAAAAAAATGAACTAACGACTTTTATTCAAAAAGTGAATGACTAAAGAAACAAGATGATGCTGAAGTGTAAAGAAAGAGCAAGGCAAACAACAAAACTTGAAATGGTTAAAAGTTCAGGCATTGTTGTATATTGATAGTGTGCTAACATTTAAATAACTTAAAAAAAAGGGTAGGTATTCGGACAGCACAGTATGCCAACACTTGGAGCTATCCATTCGTCACAAAAGCTATGTTTCAACAGCAATGAGATTGATTTTTGATAGGGTTTTGACTATTTTGCTATTTGAGCATTCTTTGGAGACTTAGTGATAGCCAGGAGCCAGAAGATGATGCAGTTAAAAATTGTGTTTTCATACCCTTTCATAAAAAAAGATACACTTAAAAACACGTTTTTATGTCTTCAAAACCACAAAAGATGCTCTTAAAAATCAAATAATACATTTAAAATTCAATTGATACCCATATTTTTTACCCATATACACAGGTTCATATTTTATCTATAGTTTTCCCATAGCACAGGCCTACTAAGCTAACAAAACAATCATGATTGTACCACTGATGTAAATAATACCTTACATTTTCGTCGTTTGTAAATTCCACGATAGCCAACCCTTTTTCAGGCATTGGGGTTTTCCATTGAAACATTATAAATAAATTAAGAATCTAAAGATATATGCACACTTAAGTACATTTATGCCGGAAAACATTATTTTAGGCTATGCTCAATGTTTCATGTCTGGCCGTACCTATAATTACATGAGAAAATGAATGCTTCAAGTAAATGGATATAATGAATTTGTGCATCAATATTTTACCCGTTGTGTGTTACGATTTTTATGTAATGATTCTAAAAAAATGACAAAATGCACGATTAGAGTAAAAACAAGAAAATGCAAAAAAAATCTGCAAAATTGTCACAAATAGGTATATAAAAAAAAATCATACTAAAAGTTATGTTTTCAATATCAGGGTGTCATAAAATGTGTTTATATATTCTAGTTACCACTGTGATTGCCTTCACAGAAAAAAGCTGTAATATCTTCAACTTCTGGGCCCTGGTGATAGCAATATACATGTCAATAGTTATTTTTCCATTATTAATCTTATATCAATAAAATATTCAAAAAAGTCTTATAATTTTTACGAAACATGTTTTTTAATATATTTCCTTTAAAATGAGATTTTTATTTTACATTGAGAATGATCGCCTATTGAGACATGTAACTAATTATACCGCAAATATGTACATATTTTTTACAATTTAAGTTTATTTATTACATTTAAAAGGCTAGGCATGTTGACCACTAGACCAAAAGGGTGGCAAGTAGCCAAATTACTTATTAAGGACAAACAATGTTACACACCATAATTAAGCATCGATGGGTAAATTTAAAAGTTCAATTTTATTTAAAAAAGGTCTGGTTGATTCAAGGCTTATGTTAGGTTATTATCATAATCATCACATTATCTCACCGAGATGAAGCAACAGCACTCACGTGGTGCCCCACCTTTATAAGGTGGGTTATATACCCGCCACTGCTCGTAGAATTATTATTAGCACCACGTCTTACTACCCGGTTGGGTTATACGCACTTACGCTAATGTGTAATGGTAGGGTGATTGTGAGATGAAATGGAGGACCTACAGTTTAACGTGGAATCCGAAACACGGTGGAGACCTGGCATTCCTCACATTCACAAGATGTCTTGTCAGAGGTGAAGGAAGGGTTTGGTAATATGATAAATCTTTGCCGGGACCGAGGATTGAACCCCGGACGCNAAATCTTTGCCGGGACCGAGGATTGAACCCCGGACGCCAGCATAGAAGTTTGACACCTTACCCCTAGACCACCAGGTCACCTGCTCGTAGAAGACCAGGAATATCTAGCTGACATGCCCTCGTAGCACCGGTACTTAATTCATAGTTTATAAAATATTTACTACTCACCTATTAATAGGGTATTGTCTGCAGAAACCATGTGTTTATAATAAAAATATATAATTAACCAAGTGTAACATGGCTTCCCAAGGTTAGTAATTCAATAAAAATTTTGATCAATTAATATTTAATTACTAGTTATTTCCATCAAAAACTGTTATAGGTGGATTTTGTGGCAATGAGTAATTATAACCAACAAAAAGACATGAATATGTTCCAAGACATTTAAATTGTATTTGAAATTAAATAGTTATTAAATTTTGAGGTGGTGTGATTGTCAAATATAGAAAGTTTATCTAATAAAATGTCATTTCAATACTAGGCCTAAGCCTTTTCGAAATTATTAAAAAAACCAATCAAATTGATTTACTGGCCAACTTTACGTCTTAAGTAATTAATAACGTCACAAGGTAGTTAATTTAAAACTATAGTTCCTCAAAACAAAGCGTAAACGTTCTATACCCATTTAATTTTGCCTAAATAATGTAATGTCAGCCTAAAAATGGTTTAATGTAAACAAATAAAATAGTAAGTTAAATGGAAAATGACCAAGGAAAGAGCATTAAATATAAATTAACACCTTGGAAGGAAAAAATAAACTAAATGAACCAAAAGCCCCTCGTTCAAAAACTAATAAGAATATTTAATAAACATTTATTAGATTCGAAATAAAGTATTCAATTAAATTACAAAATGGTGGACAGAAAAACAAATATCTATTACCAAATCAAGGGTAATTGTACTTACCTATAATTCAAACCTGGCATACTTTCTAAAAGTTTTTCTTTACTGTTGTCGGGTTTACTAAATGCCAAACTGGCACTAATACTCATACTTTCTTTTAGGTTTAACTTTGAATAATGCTCGTCTACCAAAGTGGTCTTTCATGCGGAATGAGAAAGTGATGCAAATACTTTTTCTGCGCGGTTCTCACGTCCGATACAACCTCCTTCCTTAAACGACACGTCACGAATGAAGTGCAATGAGAAACTGAGAATGCTTGGAGAGTGTGGGTTGCTAGAATGAAATATAGAGAGAAGCGCAGCAAAATGAAATTTGAGAAATAGATGTAAAAGAGAGATTCAGCCATATTGATAGAAACTAGCTGTCTTTGTATGGTTGAGTTTAAAAATGAAAAGATGGTTAAAGGCTGGACGTATTGTTATATTCTTATTTAAACGAACATTTTTCAGGTAAATAATTATAACAATAATAATTGTGCATTAGAATTAGTCTACTGTAAAATTTGATAAATAATGTATTAAAAGTTAATTCTTTATTAGAATATAATTACCGTAATAGAAGATAATTTTGTATTTCTACTTGTGAAATATACTAACCACATCATGGACATTAATAAAATACCGTAGTTATAATAATAATAACATGATGTGTTAAAAATAATCTATTGATAAACTATTATTACTTCTTCGACGGCTAATAATAATGCAATTAATATTATTCAGGATAACAGTTTTTCAATGGCATTATGCAAAATTTTGAAGTTATTACAAGGGAAAACTAGGGCTTTTGAAATATTGGAATAGCTCTAAAAATTATTTTAAAAAGATTTATTTGGTTTTATGATAAAAGGAGAGTTTTGGACTCCTGCAAAAATTAACTCTCATGAAGACCTACTCCCATCAGCTTGGCAATTTTAAATACTGTATTATTTAAAAAAGGTTTAATGGTTTTATGATCAAAGGAGAGATTTGGACTCGTGCAAAAATTAAAAAATTAACTCTCATGAAGACTTGCTACCATCAGCTTGGTAATTTTAAATACTGGATTCCTATCTCTAAATCATGCAATAGAATGGTTGTTGAAGAGGGTCACAAGTTATCCCTTATTTTTCTTACATTATTGTTTGTTTGATTGTTTGTTTCAAAACATTGTACTAAGTTTTTAACATTAATCTGTATGCCACAATGAGGAACTTTATTTCTATCAACTCGAATAAATTGAATACTAAAACACTATTTGATTAAATATATTTTTACTCTAAACTAATGTTTTGAAAACATACTTAAGAAGTTTCCTCGCTAAATATGAGTTTTGAATGTTAAAAAAATATATATATATTTGCACGATTCAGTCAGGTTTAAAATTGTAATGAGCTGCTACACGTCCGGCCTGAAAGTAAAACTAGTAGGTATTCAGTGGCATAGCTGATATTAAGAAGATAGTATAGTTGTCTTACCTACTTATATATTAGTTCTCGTTATCAGTTTAGCAGATATATTAATAACTTCATACGACACGACAGCTTTTACTATGGCCCTCTTAACAAGAAATATGTATGTTCTTCTACTTATATTTAAAAGCTAGATTAAAATTAAATATTTTGAATGCGTAGAGTACACAAAATAGTGTTTTCGGAGTATAAACTTGAAGTAACTTTACTTACAATAATTTTTATAAAAGCAATTTTCTTGGTGTCCAAATGGTAACATATTCCCATTCCCATGATTCCTGATTACTCATACAACAACTAAGAGGTTCTCTAACTTTTTACCCCTGTGATCCCATTTACATCCACATGAGAAAGTCACACATCCCTCCCTTCACTGACGTAGTATGATATGAATACACATATTTTGTTTGTTTGTTTGTTTGTTTGTTTGGTGTTCGTATTTACTTGCGTATATTTACATACATGCATATGTTAACATTTTGTAAGGAAACAAAGAAAGCATTAAAATCAGAACAATTGAATAAATTCATATCATTATACGATTGACTTTAATTTGTGATTAATCACTTGTGTAGTGGTTGCTGGTAGATAAGTAGGTAATGTTGATACGTAATGTGGTGGATATGCTTGTTTCTGAACTCAGAGTTTACTAACAAGGAGTAATATCAGAAAGGGCAACTTTCAGTTCTTTGGCGAGATCTGGTCTAACATAATATTTACCCTTCATAGCCACCAGAACTTAAAATCCAGTTTCACATAAGTAGATAGGTCCTAATGGTATTAGCCCTCTTATAGCCTCTTCACTTAATGTTGGTTATTCTTGTTGAACGCTAATCCAAATCTCTGACAAGGAAATATTTTTAAATTTTATTTATAAAGAAGCATTCGTCTGAAGATCAACCAAATGTTATTTATCAGTCATATTTAATGTTCTTAGTTTGGTGAATTTTCAATTATTTTTTTTATCGAGGTCAATACTTGGAGGTTTTCATGAAAATTATTTTCTTAAATGTTCTTGTAACATGATCAGATAGTCGCTCAAACAGCCTTCCACCAATGAGGAAATAGCTTGATAATGGCCCCCACAAAGGGAGGACTGATAGCGCCTGGGGTCCCGGAATTGGGGAGAAGAGGAGTGGGATGCCGTGTTGGTTCTGTTACATTTATAAATGTTACAATTTTCCCCCTTAAGAAAAGTTAACTATCACTCCAGGAAGTAAAATGTCTCTAAGTAACCATTCTGTTAATTACAGTGTCTTGATACAAAATACTAGCAAGTATTAACAACTAAAACATTGTCAGATAAAGTAATGCCATATCCCTTGATGTTGAAAGCACACTAGAGCAAGAGATGCACCATTTACATGGTTCGTGGGAAAGTGTTGTTCAAGAAGCAAACGTAGTTGCTGATGCAGTAGGAGCTCAGCCTCGATTTACCGAAAAACATCTAAAGAACCTGTACAAGAGTACAGAATCTCCGTAGTTCACTCGACATTGGCTTTTATTATCAATGATTTAGAGACAATATATGGAGCAGCAGATACCATGTGTGAATTATTTTCATTTATCACACATTTTGAACTTCCAGAACTTAGACGATGGTCAAATTACTACAAAAGCAGCAAAACTTTTAACTACATATGATAAAGAACTGTCAGAAGACTTACCCCATGAAATTCTTCACCTTAAAAGTATTTATAATACAGTTTTCGGCACTGAAAGAAGCCCAATTAAACTTCTGAACGCAATTTACGACAAAAAACTGCAATGTATATTTGTCAATATCTGCCTCGTCATCAAAATGTTTTGTACAGGACCAGTTACTGTATCTTCAGATTTAAAAAATTTCAGTAAGCTGGCAAATTCATTGAAAACATGTCAAAGAAGTACAAATGGTCAAGAGCGAATTAATCAAGCAATTTTGTACATCTAAAGTGATTTAAACAAATTTATTTTACCAAACATTTTAGAAAACATTCTAAAAAATAATCTTTCGTAAGGAGTTTAGAGTATGTTATAATAACAAAGACTACAATAAGAAA
>CABFOV010000146.1:0-10000 GCA_902141375.1 Timema poppense
GGGCGATTTAGAAGGATGTGACTAATTTTTAGTCGGGAATCTTAGGAAATGATCAGGGGAAATCAGGGAAAAGCTCTGGGATTTCATTGGTCAAGTTGAGTAGACACCATAGAATGGGTGCTGAAGGGGGTGCGTATTGAAAGGAAATCCAGTAGGTCACTGTGAAGTGTCTTATGTTGGTTTGGGCATGTGAGGCTGAGTGTGGATCGAGTGACGAGGCAAATATATGAAGGTAGAGTGTGTGGATCAAAGGGAAGGGGTAACCATGTAAGACGTGACTAAATGTTGTGGACGAATGTGTGAAAAATAGAAATATGAAGAGTTTTAAGAATAAACGAGCATGTGTGAGGTGTATGGATGTTGTAGAAGGGGCGGGAGTTTGCAAGAAAGCTATGTTTGTGTGTGTTTATAGTAACAGCTGCATATTACATGACTTGACGTATGAATACGCGAGAGTAGATGCACATTGTAACTTTTTTTCTAGCTGCAAAACATGTTTGAAAGGAAACGTGGGTTATATTATCGTTAATATTCAAACTGTAGATTTTCTAATACCAATAAAATCGTTACTGGTTTTAATGTGTTTATAAAGACGTTGATTAACCACCCGCTTTTGTGACGTGATGTTGGTGACAGATAACTAAAGATACCAGATCTATTTTCATGTATCCAGTCGCCAAACCATGTGATCTACGAGACCATGATAATGTTTATTTGTTGTCAATTTTGACAGTCAAAACATTAACAAAAACAATAATGGGGTTGTTGGTAGTCATGTTTATCTTGTAGCCAATTTTTACATCTCCTGCAGGTTGTCAGTTACTACTACCATTATATGGCGAATCCCGAATGGGTAGTAAGACGCGGGGTTGGAAACTGTCCCCTCACCTCCATCTTTAAGCAAGCTGCCACAACCCCCCATTGATCCACCATTACGGTGGAGTGCTGGGTTGATGATTAGAACATAACCATAATATAAGATCGTATTTCCATGGTTCCTAGCTGCGCAGTTGTCTTGTGATGTTATGCTCGAAGTAAGGGGATGTTGTTTATCTCAAATGCCCGGTTCTCAAGGCCACCCACACAATCCCTCCCACCCACAAGCTTTACAAGACAAACCTAGGCTTGGCCCTGACCTGCCTCAACTCTCTTCTCGCGGAGGATTGGTTGGTATGACGTCACGGAAGAGGAGTGACGTCACCATCGCGCCACGTTGGACCAATCGATACGAGAGAGCCTTTCTTCCCTAGCGTGGGAGAGACTTTTTGGATCGTTAATTTCATATCCAGCTTTTCCGGGTTTCTTTGCGGGGGAGGAGTGGCTGCTTTGAGGGACTATAGCTTCTGGCTAATTCTTACATTTGATCGGCACAGAGCAGTCTCTTTAAACCCTTATTTAATCCATAAGAAAAGGGCAAATAATTTTAAAAGCTCGGACATTTTTATTTTTGCTACCACACTCTGGAGCCAAAGTTGGATAGTCGGCGCCGCCAACTTGGAGGGAAATATCCGTAATGGCAGATCTGAAGCTCCCAAACCACTAAAACAATCCTCAACTATCTAGAATGTTCTGTTGTGACACTCACACTGCTCTATTTCTTAAGGTAGTGACAGATCTGAAGCTCACAAACCACTAAAACAATCCTCAGCTATCTTAGAATGTTCTGTTGTGACAAATCTGAAGCTCCCAAACCGCTAAAACAATCCTCAACTATCTTAGAATGTTCTGTTGTGACACTTAAAAAATAAATGACTATTTGTTGGAGAAAAGCTGAAACGAAAGTCCTTTTTGAAAATTAAATAATTTTACCTTTTCATGATTTTTTAACACTATTAAACTTATCTTACATTAAAAAAAAATCTCATCCAAATTTGGATCCTCAAAGATGTACCGTTAAATCAAAGTGATTTTTTTTAATTTATAAAAAAAAGTTTAAAATACTTGGTGCCACAGACAAATAATATTCTATTCATCATGTCTCTTCTCGTTTATACATTTATTGATACATTCTCAAAATCCATCCTAAAATATAAATAAAGGAGGCGTTTTATTAACTGTTGAGATGTTTAGTTTGGAGAACTCCATTCTTGAGTTATTTACTATCAAACGGTGACCTGGTGGTCTAGGGGTAAGGTGTCGGACTTCTGTTCTAGGGTCCGGGGTTCAATCCTCGGTCCCAGCACAGATTTATCTGATTACCAAACCCTTCCTTCACCTCTGACGAGACATCTTGTGATTGTGGGGAATGCCAAGCCTCCACCGTGGTTCGGATTCCACGTTAAACTGTAGGTCCTCCATTTCATCTCACAATCACCCACAGGCCTCCACCGTGGTTCGGATTCCACGTTAAACTGTAGGTCCTCCATTTCATCTTGCAATCACCCTACCATTACACATTAAGTACGTATAACCCGAAAGGGTAGTAAGACGCGGTGCTAATAATAATAATAATATTTATTTTTATACTCTATATAATTTTTAAACTTGTGACTCTGAATCTTGGGTCAGGGCCCTGGGAGTCCCGGGCCTGGTACCATGATACCAATAGCCCCCATCTACGAGTGATGAGCCTGTAGGGCTATATTTAAGTATCTGGTGGTCTTAGGGAAATTATAAAACACCACCATTACAAAATTAATCTTCAGTTAAATATGTGATTAAAAGGATACCAATAGACTGGCTGTAAAATAAATATTATATTTATATCAAAACACAGAAGAATATGAACAAATAAATAATAACTGCACACTCTTGTTGTCGCTATTTTTGTTTACAACGAGCTATATTCATATAAAACACTATTTTGTAACGAAACAGTTTTTATTAAGAATCTCTAACAATATGGGAAATGAGATATTTTTTTAGATTCAATATATAAATAAACGAATAAGGGGTGGGGGAATATTTTCACCCAATGGGCATAACTCAACTAAATGAGAATTTTATCAAACAAATTTTTTAACATTGAAATTAGTTTTTAAGAAGTAAAGAGAATATGTTGAACGTAAAGTCCTCCAAAATATTATATAAATTAAAGCAAAATTGTTAATCTATCCACAATTTTTTTTTAAACTTGTTTAACTATTTACTGAAAAAAATTGCTTTAACAACCAAATGACCGGGATGATTCTGATAATAGACAAAGCGAATACAAAAAGATGGGGTTAATTCGTTGCAATCTATGACCTGTAGGGTGTTAATTGATATATTATATACATACAGAAACTGCACAAGGTAAAAGTTTCTAAAGTTTTTTGACATTAAGATGAAGTTCAATTGTATTCAAATTTTTTATAGATGTAGATTTCTATTTGATCTTTCGTAAAATATTAAATTTTTAAATGGATTGCAACATTAATTTTAATAGTGAGGCTAATTTTATTAACGCATGCTGAAAAGAAAGAGTTGAGTGAGAAAATAAAAGAGTAAGCTGAGTGATAATAGAGTACCATTTGAAGAAATACCATAGCGTAGTTTTAGGGTCACCCTATATTTTAAACACAAATATTTCTAGCATAATAACTATTTAATTTGGTTTTTATTTGCGTGAAAATTTTCCCTGCACACAACTGGCTTGAAAGCCAATTAATAAATTAAATAATAATAATAAATTAAATCTATTTACATAAATTATATCAACATTATTGTACAGCCTGCGAATTTTTGGTATCTTATATTCTCAACCTGTTTATGGATCGCATTTTATTTAGTTATATTCCTTAAACAATATAAATTTTCATCACTCAAATGGCCTGCTGGAGAAACTAAAATATTACACCTATCAAAATGTTTTATTTTGATTATTCACATAATGAAGTTGAGGTATCTTTAATGCGCGAACACATTGATTAGATTCCAGACGCGGATGACACACCTGCAAAAGTTCTAAGCGTAATGATGTTGTATGATGTAACGATAAACCACACACTAGAGCTGGTTGTGACTGGGATTATATTGGATTAGGTTAGTACACCACACACTAGAGCTGGTTGTGAATGGGATGATGCTGGATGAGGTTAGTAGACCACACACTAGAGCTGGTTGTGAATGGGATGATGTTGGATGAGGTTAGTAGACCACACACTAGAGCTGGTTGTGAATGGGATGATGTTGGATGAGGTTAGTAGACCACACACTAGAGCTGGTTGTGAATGGGATGATGTTGGATGAGGTTAGTAGACCACACACTAGAGCTGGTTGTGAATGGGATGCTGGATGAGGTTAGTAGACCACACACTAGAGCTGGTTGTCAATGGGATGCTGGATGAGGTTAGTAGACCACACACTAGAGCTGGTTGTGAATGGGACAATACTCGTTCCTCATGGCCCGAAGATATTTGATACTAACTAATGTAATGGCGTCATAAAACACTAAGCTCTTAGCTACCCACCAGTTCATAAAATCTAAACAACGGTCCAACAATCTTGTAGGAACTACATTTTCTTACCCCCCACCTTACCCCCCTTGACCCATTATTACCAGCGTGTCTGGGTGGTTTTCGGAAATGGAGGGGCTCAACTGGATGGTTGTCTAGAACTCCCCCACCAAGAAAATGTTAAACCTTGGATAGCTCTAGAAGTTATTTGAAGGTGTCTACTATTTCTGTTTTAACACTTTTATTGGTGCCTTTCTCTGCCATGATGTATAGTAAGAAACATGGCTTGGAAAATACAAACGTAGTTTTCTGCGGATTGGATTGTAAAAAAAAAAATACTATATTAGTGGTATTATTTTTATTGGTATTTATATTAACAATCAAAGGTGACAGCTGCAGGCCACATATAATATGTGAATTGATGAAGGTAGTTTTAATATTAATTCTAACTGTCGGACACCTTGTTCTTGTTCTAAAGCTTCAATATTTTATAGAAATGATTGTAAGACCTAGACTCGACTTAATTAAAATGTATCTTGTTTAGTATTATGAAAATAGTTGCAAATTATGATTAACATATTTTAATGACGTAAAAACTTTACTTTTTTAAAAAAAAATGGAAGGTAAGTAAGTCTACAGTAATATAGGAAAAACCTTTATATTTCATTTAAAATTACCTACAGGCTTACGTATAAGTCTTCTATGAAATTGATAAAGTATTCTCCAAGTTTACTATAAATTTATTTGGTTAAAAGGGTGACTATGCAACAGTTAAAATAGGGAAAGGGTAGAATTAAATGCCTGAACCTTTGAGTCTACACGCCAATGTTCTACCATTGAACTATCCTGTGTCGCTCAGTTACCAGGGTGGTTTTTTTTTAAATGTGTGTGTGTGTGTGTGTGTGTGTGTGTGTGTGTGTGTGTGTGTGTGTGTGTGTGTGTGTGTGTTTATCTGTTTAAGGCATTGAGTAAATGGACCTTACGAGAGTTGTAATGAAAAATGTAAAGAAATCATGTAATGTAGATTATTTACCATCTACATTTTTTAATTTTCTTAAACAGGATAATTTATCAAGTTCCAACGGGTCACCAAAAATCGTCTGAGTGGCATATGGCCTGTAGTTTTTCCATCCCTGCTCTAAAGAACGATATTTTAAATGATATTGGTGAATATCTAGAGATTGTACAGCTAATTATTTAGTTATAACAAGTCTCAGTTTTATTGATACAAGCGCGTAATATTACAAAAAATAACCGACACGTTCACCAGATACCACAGACATTTTCCCACCAGCTTACACTATTAGATCAGTGGTAGGGAGGCAGACTGCTAAGTGGAGGAATCTTAGTTTCTTTCCCCATTTCTCAGCTATATTTGTTCATGCGGCTATTTAGATGGCGGCTATGACTGTAATTAACAAATATAACAGCTTAGTTAATCATGCCATAATATATTTGTTTAGTATATCCCTTTTGTTAACAAGTTTGTTTTATGGATTTTCAACAAAAAGAGTTGTATGTGTCTGACTTAAGGGACTGAGGTACGATTCTTGACCGAGTGGTCTAGATTTGTTTGAATGCAGTGTTATTTTTTATACACTCTTAATATGAATTATGGTAATATTCTTGTCTTTAAACTATAAATTTATCTCTGACTCAAATAAATCTACCTTGGAAGCTGTGCAGTTTTTTTGTGCGTGCATTTGGTAGATATAGTCGTACTTGAAATATGTCAACGTTAAAATATTTATAGGGTTTTTTCTTCGTTTCTCATTATCCGTTTGGTATGGACGAGTGTATATTAATTGCGTTAATACGGTAGGTATGAGGAAGGTAATCCTATAGAGGAAATGTATCCACAGTTTTGTAGAGGAAGAGTGAGAAACCATTTTGTAAAAATACCCTCAGTACACACGGCTGGGATCAAAACCCTAATACCCTCATCACCTACTCAGGTATTTAATAGATACCAGTCAACATAATAATCATAAAGGTGGTAATTATGATGGTGGCTTTTAAAATCATCAACTCTCTATTTATTTAAAACAAAATGGTTATTTAGATTGTTTATAATTTAAGTTTTAACAACATCCTAATTTTCCTTTTTCAAATTATAGTAAGTTATATTTTGATAATTTACAAGTACTATAATTTATATAATCGCTACCTTGATTCATTTTTGCTGTCTTTATTATAATCTACATTATGTACCTTTAAAAAAATGTCAAGGACAGCTCTAACGCATGGCATATTACTTAGCATAAACCAGCAATGCTGCGTATATCAATATATATTTTTTTAATGTCACATGATCAAAGCCAATGACAGACATCGACCCACTCGGATGCCACGCCCCCCCAGTTTGAAAAACACCCAACAACATCATTACAAACCTTTCCCTTCTCTGACAAATAATATCGTGAATGAAATTAGCCATTACTATATTCATGAAATGTTTTCTCTTTTATGTAACATTTTGCGGCAGCCATAAAAAAAAAAGTTCGTGATTAAAGAAAAGAACGTTTTAATCTGTATGTGATAAGTACAATTTTGTATGTATTATGATTATTAAATTGTAATTCATTGCTCAGGAGACAATGGAGGGCTTGTCCAATTTTTCTTTTGATAATTTATTCCCGTCACATGCGAGGTTGTTAAATAAAATAATATCTCTTTTTATTTTTTTTTAAGTTTTCCTTAGTTTCTTTGATGATCTCTCTTTCCTTTCCATAATTTTAACTTGTCTTCTTTTCTCTAGATGTTCTCCTAGGGATGCGCCCGGCCCTGCTTGTCGCCTCCCAAGTGTTAAAGACACGGACGGATCATTAATAAGAGACACCACGGCTTATTTCCACATTTTTTAAATTATTTTTTTTTCCCCACGGGATCGTGTTAGCAATCTGGTATAAACGGACTTTTAACTACGCTAATGGAGTAGGAATGAATTATATATTTGAAGTATTTAACGACGTGTCCTTTCTAAACCGATTGATTATATCGGCACATGACTTATAAACTAATTTAAATCTAGAACATACACAACAACCCGTCCCCCAAACCGTTAATTCATCATTGTGAAAGGGGTAGACCCATATTTCACCAGTCATGATTTTTTTCGGTCATGCCAGGAGTCGAACCAGAGACCCTTAGCTTAGTATACAGACACTACCGACTTAGCTGATATGTCGGACGGTAGGGATGAAAAATAGTAGAATTTAGAAAGTCCCTGGCTCTAGGTACCCTGGTAACTGTGTCGTCACGCGCGTCGTTTATTCCTTCTTTTTACCTGACCACCGGTAGGGTGTGACGACTCCGACCCACACATGAGCCATGAAGCAGAGGAAGTAAATACACACCTCACACCCTTACTCCGGTAACTTGTGTCACGTGCGTGGTGGCGTCTTCCCCCGACGCACCAAGATACTTGTACGCATGCGTGACTCAGTCAAACAACCTACTACCCGCTCGGCCCAACAACAAAAAAAGGGGGGTCTCTAATGTATTCATATATTCAAGTGCTCTTTTTTTTCCCTCAGAGTGGATCTGAAAATATTACATGAATGAAAAATCAACTCTACGCTACGCGTCTTCTTATTTTTTAATTTTTTCTAGCACTTCGTTAAAATTTATGTTTATGTTTTTAATAACAATTTTGTTAAAAGAAAAAGAAAATTGCGATGCCTAGCAAATAAATTGTTAAGGCGTGGCGATTATATTTCCGGAAAACTTGGCTATGAATACTTATTTATATCCACGAGGTAATTTTCTTATTATAATAAGAAGTGAAAATAATCAGTTTATTACTCAGGAAGGTGTAGTCCAGGTGGAAAATACTACATTTATGAGGTGAGCCATGTTTGTTTGTTATTTAAGAATCTATTTTGTTGTCACACTTTTGATTTGTAAATCATTATTATCTATTGCAGGCGTAGTTTTAATGCCTATCCAATTAATTTTACTTGTTTTTCCTAGATTTATAGCGACTATTTGGTCACCCGCTTCGGTGCCCGCATGGTCTAAGGCGCTACTCTTGCAAGTAGACTAGACTGCTTATGACGGAAAGATCATACAGATATTAAATATAAATTTTTATGGCACTTAAGAGCATCCACCTTTCCAAATATCGTTTACATTATGGTTTTAAATCTGGACAGAACTGTGGGCCGGAGAAGGCTCAAAAACTTACCCCAAGATATACCATTGCCGATATGTGTTTTATGTTCAGATTTAGATTAATTTATTAATTTAATTATTTAAAAAAATTGCTAGGTCACAGTATATGGTTTGTTTAGTAACTTCATATATGGGGTGGAGATAAGGGGCTAGCGATAGGAAATGAACCTGCATTTTCACAGAGAAAACAAGATAGTATCACATAGATAAATTAGTGTGGAAAATAACTCCCATTGTATCCGGACAAGATTCGAACTTAGCATTAAGGCAATTCAAGCTATTGCTATCAAATATTTTTAGTGACCACCCCACAGGCACCCTTACATAAACTCACGTTATGTTAACACAATAATAATTATTACTACTTATTGTTTAGGAAATAAATCATAAGCTCTTCATTGAAGTTAAACAGCTATTATGCAGTATACAGGAACTAGTATATAGCAGCACCAAGCCATAAGTGTAGTAAGGCTAGTAGTATAACATAACCCATACCTCCCAGCTGCGAATGATATTTAAGAAGGTTCACAATCGAATACCATTTGAGTAGTTTAAATCAGGATAATACAAGGAGCGCTCAGGAAGCAATTCCTTCTAATTTATTATGTTGGATCACGGTGACAAAGGCAGATGTAATTTGTATGGCAATAGAGATTCAACCTTCCCGCCAATATCCTGTAGTGGTGACCTGGTGGTCTAGGGGTAAGGTGTCGGACTTCTGTGATGGCGGCCGGGGTTCAATCCTCTGTCCCGGCAAAGATTTATTTGATTGCCAAACCCTTCCTTCACCTCTGACAAGACATCTTGTGAATGTGAGGAATGCCAGGTCTCCACCGTGGTTCGGATTTCACGTTAAACTGTAGGTCCTCCATTTCATCTCACAATCGCCCTACCATTACACATTAGCGTAAGTGCGTATAACCCGAACGGGTAGTAAGACGCGGTGCTAATAATAATATCCTTTAAGTTTTGTTTCCATCCGAAATGTAGCAGCAGAGGTACAGTATGACAAAATGGCGCCCATCATGGATGTGCGTACAAAGCAGAGGTGTGTCATTGAATTCCTTCATGTGGAAAAATGTGCACCCATTGACATACATCGACGCTAGCCGAACGTTTACGAAGACCAAACAGTGGATGTGAGCACAGTGAGGCGGTGGGTGGCGCGTTTCAGCAGTGGCGACAGCTTTATGAGAGATAAGCTACGTTCCGCGCGGCGCTGCACAGTTGTCAGCACGCGGAATGAATAGCTCCTCAATCAGCTCATCCACGCGAACAGGCGGATTACGACCAAGGAACTGTGTGCCTCGCTGAATGTCAACTTCAATACGTTAGAAACGTTGTCAGCAACGTTGGGTTATCGCAAAATGTGTACCAGGTCGGTCCCACGGATGCTCATACAGGAACAGAAAAACCAACGGATGGAGTTCTGTCAGGACCTCCTGAACCAC
>CABFOV010000146.1:25624-49464 GCA_902141375.1 Timema poppense
TATTATTATTATTAGCACCGCGTCTTACTACCCGTTCGGGTTATACGCACTTACGCTAATGTGTAATGGTAGGGTGATTGTGAGATGAAATGAAGGACCTACAGTTTAACGTGGAATCCGAACCACGGTGGAGGCCTGGCATTCCCCACATTCACAAGATGTCTTGTCAGAGGTGAAGGAAGGGTTTGGTAATCAGATAAATCTGTGCCGGGACCGAGGATTGAACACCTTACCCCTAGACCACTAGGTCACCTCTTTCTTTTAGTTAATATGGATAATGTTTTACTATTTTATTCAAGTTATTTTATAAATATTGATAATATATATTTAAAGTGACAGTTTCATATAACATAACTAGACGTACGAATACGTGAAAATAAATCTTGTAACTTTCCTAAATATCCGTTAAGAATCTTCGTATTAATCTTTTTCTTTCTTTCTTTAGCATTTCGTCTACTACATGCTCAGGTTATATGCATATGTACTAATTACGCTAATGAGTCAAGGATGAGGATTGACTTTAGAGGAAGTGTACCCACATTTACACGGAGAAAGACAGTGGAAAACAATTTTTTGAAAATCACCCTCAGTACGCCCGACTAGGATTCTAACCTCGGTCGGTAGTCTAGTCCAACACGAGATTGATGCCTTAGACCATGAGACCATCGAAGCAGGTTTCTTCGTATTAAAATTGAACTGTAAGTAACTGCAACTCTTACATTCTGAGCTCATTTTTTTACCATTTATTAAAATAACAAAAAAAATAGTAAAATTCTCACAGTTTTCTATTTCAAACGGATTTATAATTCCTCAAACTTTTTTTTTTCATGCAATTTTCGTGAATATCCTAAATAATATTACCTATGGACACTTTGCGATAGTAAAAAATACACGTAAAGAAAAACCCACCTTGAGTATTAAACCAATAATTGAAACGTTGTAAGGCTGTTTTTTTATTGTTTAAAGAATTTTATGCTTTTTGTTTCTATTTGAAAACTCGCTGAGTAAACGTGAAATATATTAACGTCCTAAATCCTCTTGTAACTTGCCGCTACTTGGAGTGTGTGGGTAGAATAGTCTAATAAAATACGCTGATGGTTTACAAAAGAAAAGGAAATATACCTTATACTCAGCACACGACAAATCACGTGTTTATCATATCTTATTAAAATAGCTATTCTTAAAATACAAACTACCATGTAGATAGTCATTTCTCGAGTTAGTGCATGCAAAAGTCCCTACTTCTACTGCTATGTAACTGTACGTTTCGAAGAAAAATAGAGAAGGGAATAGCTCATGGGCACCCATGAGGGTTTTCAAAATGGGTGGCAGCTTGGAGTCTCATCTTCCGGGGATGTAGCGCCCTTCACACTTCCCACCCTCCTTCAGAGAAAATTTCAGGAATTCAAACCTGTGGGAGGGACTTTTAGAGCATATGAGTATTAATTAAGTGATAATTAAATAGTTTCAAAAGCCAATTTTCGCAAAAGCAAAAAATTCTGAAAAAATTAACAAAGAAATAAAATGTTATTGTAGCTAAACTCATCGAAAAGAAATATTATATTTTTCATAAGTTTAATGAACAGAACAAAATGAAGATAAAAGAACAAGGTGTTTAAGAGGGAATGGTATCTCGGATATTGCAGAGTGATAGGGGGGAAGGGGCTGGGGCCCTCCTTCTCCTTATTGCCCATTTATAGGCGCTTGTGGAAGGATTGGAGAATCTTTTTTTAGGGTGCTTGACCAACCTTTCAATACTTTTAAAAGATATTCTTTCACGAGCCTGTGAGAATTTTAAACAAAACTTTAAAATATACGAGTAGTTAATTATCGTTATTAGTTATAAAATTAACTGGCACTCCCGCGACCCACTGTGGTATAATAATTATGGTGACCGATTTAATTTTGAAACGTTATCTCTAAAACGTAATTCTAAACCAGATTAAAAATATTTTTTTCAAAAATTCGTTAAAAATAGCTTAATTAAAAATTGTATAACCCACCTTCGAGGTGAATTCTAACCCCCTTCCGTCCACCTATGTTAAAAATGTCAGATCCCTGCGTGCCGTAGATTTGGCTGGGCTTCGCACACAAACAGACACACACACAGACAAACACTTCCTTTTATTATTATAGATATAATAAGACATAGTTAATATAAATGATATTTGTAATTGTAAAAAAATACAGCTGTTGAGTATAAAAAAGTGTGTTTTTAGTTGAATGTCTTACTACCAGTCCAGGCTATCCTCAATCAAATATTTGAGGTATTCTTAGGATAACTATTTAGGTGACATTTCTGAATTGTAATAACAAACTATCCACTGGCATAAAATGATAATCATACAAAGTCGCAAAGCATCGGGGTAGGCAGGATATTTTATTATTATTTATTATTATTATTATTATTATTATTATCACAGCGTCTTACTACCCGTGCGGGTTATACGCACTTACGCTATTGTGTAATGGTAAGGTGATTGTGAGATGAAATGGAGGACCTACAGTTTAACGTGGAATCCGAACCACGGTGGTCTGGTACTCCCCACATTCACAAGTTGTGATTAATACAAGTCTTTAACAGAGGATAAAGGAAGGGTTTGGTAATCAGATAAATCTTTGCCGGGACCGAGGATTGAACCCCGGATCCCAGCACAGAAGTCTGACACCTTACCCTTAGACCACCAGGTCACTGATCAGGATAAGTTCATCTATACTAAGAGGTTTTGAAAAAAGAGAGAAAACATCCCTTTACATAAAACAGATGTAAAAATAGAAATTTTAATGACAATTTTTTGAAGCTTAGGTAAATTTTAGCTAGCGCGCGAAGCGAATTTGTCAGTTCCCTTCGGTAAGATAAGCTGATGCCGTTCCGCCTAACGCACCAGGAGAATCAGGCCTGCGGGGAGTTAGGAGGGTAATGCGCGCGCAACTATTCAGCTCAGCCACTGAAGGTGACCAGTAAGCCGGCTATCTCCGACTCGTGAGTGTTACTTTATGATATGGCCATATAGAGTATGTTTCAAAGATTTATTTCAGTGTAGATTAGTTTAGTTTAATTTAGTGATTGTGACTTTAACCTTATTATTTTATTGAATTGTTTTAAATTTCATATCATAATATATATATATATATATATATCAGTTATGTTTTAGGAATTAATGTATATACCATAGAGAAAAAAACGGGAGACGCTGTAAATATCAACAATGACTATTTCTGTTAAGTTGACTTTTAGGCTTCGTCTTCTGAACGAAAAATGCATTTAAAAGTAAAAATATCAAGACCAAAATTATATGTTTCACAGAACGTATAAAAAAATAATCGTAGTATTAGTAGTCTACCAGTACTTTGTTATATAACTTCATAAAAATCCCACTTTGAACACGTGTACCACTTTGACCATGTGTGCCATAGGTTCGTCAGCCCTTTAGTAGGATACAGTCCAATTTACATAGGGAGGGTTTCTTATAAAATACAAACTTTTCACGGCCAACATTGATAACATGTTACTAATTTTTAAATGTTATTTTATAGGTATTTATAATATATGTATCAAAAGGGGCAGGTGCAGATCACATGAACTTGACGTATGAATACGTGAAAGTAGATCTAGTAGCTTTTATAAATGTCAGATAAAGTTCTTCTTATGAAAACTGTCCTATACCTGCGGTCTTGATCCCAAATTAAGTTACCTCATGCTACGATTCAGTAAAATCCAGTTTATCTAGACATGTTATCATTCCACTTTAATTACTCACAGAGCTGTAGCCGTTTTTGAATTGCCATGTTTATGTAGGAAATAAAACGTAGACTTGATTCAGATACAAAAAAAAAATCGTATTTAATTCATTTAAAGGTGTATGACTTTCCACCATCTACATAATCAACAGCTATACAATAGATAATTACTCTTGGTTTTCCAACGACTATTAAAGTACCATCGGGAACTAACCAGTTCTTGGTGTAAACTCTTTAAAGCTCGGTAAACGAGTGAGATGCGATATTAACGTTAACACCGTACAAAGGTGAATCGACAAAGGAAGGGGTGGACAGATAATGGCATATGTGCATGTTTACAATATTAAATGCTGGTTGTCTTCTACTTAGAGGTTAAACAATAGTTGGTGTATATGACTGTTTAAAAGTTTGCTTGAATTCAGTAGTCAAAATAATAGTTTATTTCTTTTTAGTTTAAATATAGCAAAAATATTGAACATTAGATTTAGGGTGTACCTAGTATGTGGGACTCATATTAATTAGGGATAGAAGATATAAAAATATTGAAAAAAAGTCCACACAAATATGTGTCCCATTTGACCTTGTTTCCAAGTTAGAGTCATGTTTGTACTTCGGTAATGTGGAGCTGATTAACATTAATGCAAGTGCTCAAAATGGCCATCATAAGCCATAAATACCAGTTTTTTGGAATAGCCAGAAATAACCTATGGAACATACCTAGTTTTTCTGTCTCTTGTCCACCGCTGAAGTTAAATTAAGATAAAAATGCATGTTCAAATCCCGCGAATTTCGTGACAAAAAGAACTGTTAGTAAATTAAAATATTATTATTTTCTGAAGCAATAATTTATTTATTTTGGTCAAAAAAGGATGATTTTTTTTAACTGCAAAAATATTGATCTTAGCGTGTATTCCTTCCATCTCACCTTAAGAGGCGCAACAAAAGGCAAGTGTTTTTGCAGTCTTAATAGCGAAACGTTGTTGTTTTTTTTGCAAAAATAAATAAACTATTGCTCCAGTATAAACATAAGAGTTTAATTTTCTTCACATGTTGATACCAAAAGCTCCTGAATATATGTCATGAGCATGGTGGCCTTATCTAACAAACTTTGTGAATGAAGAGAAAAGCTGTCATTAAATTCCAGAACATCCTTGACAGATATTCAAGAAATTTTGAGGTATAAATGTGAAGAAAATTAAATTATCTATTTGTACCCAAAAAAATGTTGCCATAAAAACTGCAAAAAAAACAAACTGGTTTTTCTTGCATCCCACCTTAAGACTAATGGTGTAAGAGTGCACTAGTAATGTATGCAAACTCCTTGTGATCTTTGGAAGTTAAAATGATCCCTAGTCCCGTCCAAGCTGATCTTGATGGATTGTCCTTATTAACCTATATTACACTGGCCACGCCTGGGACAAGTAACTAACCAACCATAAGTCCAGTTCCGGACGCTTTTTATCTCCTTCTTTAAGGTAGAAGGAACCCAATAACAACCATACAATTTCGTATTACCAGGCAGTTTAGGAAACACTACGTTGTACAATGATCTATATACATCTCTCTGTGCTGGGGGTCCGGGGTTAAATCCTCGGTCCCGGCACAGATTCATCCGATTGCCAAACCCTTCCTTCACCTCTGACAAGACGTGTATTAATCACAACTTGGGAATGTGTGGAATGCCAGGCCTCCACCGTGGTTACGGATTCCACGTTTAACTGTAGTTCCTTCATTTCATCTCACAATCACCCTACCATTACACATTAGCCTAAGTGCGTATAACCCGAACTGGTAGTAAGACGCGATGCTAGTAGTAATAGTAATAATATAGACCCCTCTCTTTGTCCCCTCAGAGAAGATAATGTTATAAAGTCTGGTTTTCATTCATTTATGTCGCCATGGACTGGGAGGTCGGAGTTTAACAGTGCTCATTGAAAGGTGAGTTCTCACATGGGCTTTGACGAGGGATGACCCGTTTTCTCTCTCACGTTAATACGAGGGTATTTCGGCCAAATACCTTCATTGTCCTTACCTCTTGTATTAAGTAATTTAACAATCATCGTGCCCGACACTTTATAGTTTATTCAGTAGCGTGTCTGTCTAGTGTGCTGATCCCCTGAATGGCTGAAAAATGTCTCATTGATGAATGCGGGTTTTCACTTTCAAAGTTACGAATTAACGACCGAAGACTGGATGTTGTGTTGTTGTTTTTTCTAGATTTTAGTCATTGTATAAATCTTGTGTTGATATGATCAGTCGGTTCAGAAAGTGCATGCTAAATACCTAAAATAGTCGTGTTGGACATAAACCAGTTGAACAAAGAAGAAAATATAGCGGAATTTCTCCAATCTATTCGCTCCCTTTTAGTGTACGATTATTCAAACTATTATTTACAGTATTTCAGGCACTGGTCTGGAACGGTGCTTCTAGACTTCACAATCATCTTACTTAACGCTATCATTTAAAAGTCCTGCTCCAACAGGATTATAGACACAGTATTTCAAAGGTGGTGCAGTGAGTCAACGGTCATCCTCACGGCGGAGTCATCCTATGAATTTTCCTAACATATAGTCTTCTGCTGCCACGCGAATTTTGACTGCCTTATAATTATCTCCTGCCATGGGAGTTTGGCTGCCTTATAGTATCTCCTGCCATACAAGTTTGGCCACCTTATATTATCTCTTGCATCGTGGCCGACTTAAATTTTCCCCCTTCTCGCAAAATTGACCGCTTTATATTTTCTTCTGCCCGATAGCTCTAATCTGAATTACGTTCATCCATGAATGAAAGTCTATGGACTCTATTCACACTCTTCCACGATAAGATAGTGTGCACATCACTGTATATAATTATCCCTCCTCCAACGTGTGATTTTTTTTTATCACTATCACTATACAAATAATGTAAATTTGTCCAACTTTTATTTATCTCCATATCATGAGAGATCGTTCACTCTGTACCTCCTTGCCGTACGAGTTTGTCCGTGCTGTATGTTCGCGCCTCATGACCGGGAAGGAGTGCCCCCTCCCCCCTCCCACCCCCACCCCCATCCCGAAGAAAAACCCAGTGGGACGTAAATGGAGCTCGTGGCCGGCGAGAGAAATGACCGTCATATTTCCTAAAAGGTGTTGGGAGCCCTCAAAAAAACCCGCTGACCGCTCCAGCTATAATCAGTTTTTAGAACGCTGCTTCATTACATGGTCAAGTGTTACATAAAATAAAGCATTTTTTTAAAAGCATTATTTCACAAATGAACGGTACTCAACCAAAATTAGAACACTCATAAACACCCACCAGAACTTCTTTAAGTCTTGTTTTTTATTATCTTAAGCTGACCATCAATTTTAGATCCAGAGATGTTAAAACCGTATAGATATCTACACACACACACACCTCCCCCTCCCTTAGCACCTTGATTTACACTCACCACCAGAAAGCTATAGCCTAAACTAAGGATTCTCAACCTTTAGAAGCTTATGGCACCAATAAAAAAAAATGGCCTAAGTGTTTTGTTTTTCGCATTTTATATTTATTACTCAAAGTGTCAGAGTAGCATACTAAACAATTAACAAGGTTTTAATTACCTAACTATATAAAATTAAAATACATTTTACTGATTCCCTTTCTGATTTAATTGAAATATATAAATTTAAAAAAAACTGTATAAAATTCATAAATACAGTTATTGAGTAATAGTTTTGGAAATTAATAAACTAGCACCCTAACCAACCACAATGTGAGATCAGTACAATATTAATAATACAGTCTTCAGTTGGAAAACAAGTATTATTAATGTGAGATTTGTAGACCACGTAAGATTAATATCTAACTTAGTGGTTGAAAACGCAACACGCATATCATCCTCAAGACTTAGCGATCCATTTCTTGTTTTGGATTTTACTGTCACCTTAGTTGAGAAAGATTGTTCACACAAATAGAAAGTTGAGAAGGGAAAAAGTAGGTATGTTGCTTTCTCACTAGGTTAGGGTTCTCTTGCGCCAGTTCAAACCAAAAAAACAGCCAATAATGGCTAACTCTTCTTTTCAAATTCAACTTTTAGTGTGTATGTGTCTCGAATCAGGTGCCGTGGCACGTGCATTTCAGAGAAACACTAAAAGACTAATCTTTCTTCCATTTCTTTATTTTTATTATTTTTTATGTGTTTTTTATATTCTCTTAATATTTTCTCTTCTCAAAATCTCGCGGTACGCCCGGTACCGCGGCACACCGTTTGAGAATCCCTGGCCTACACGTTCTCAGTGATACTCCCTTGGCGTATGAAATAATGAAGGTAAGTAAGTTCAGTGTAAGATGTGGGAGTGTCCTTATTGATATGTCAACCCCTCCCCATTATGAGTCACGGGCTCGCTATTGATTCCTACATCAATCTCCCACTGCTCCGTACCATCATTAAATCACGCCGCCACGACACCCTAGTTTCTCCATTGTCAATCTCTTCCTCTTCAGATGAATATTCATAATCCAAGGGTTTTTACTATCATCTTAGCGCTCGTAGCAACCGTCGTTTTACTAATTACAGTCCAATTTTCTTACGAACGGATACTTCTAACATCTGGGAAGTTTTACTAGCTCTACTTTCACGTAATTAACGTCCAGTCGAGTGATTTGCAGCTGTCACTTTTGAAAGATATTATCAATAGAATACCTATAAAACTATTATTTATGTGAACAGTAGACCTCGTTCCATAAATTCAAAAACCGCTAAATGCATAGTGTTAAGATTTATATCGTGTTCTTATCGTTTCTACGGTCTTAAGATTTCTCTTTGGATTTCAAGTTGGAATTTCTCTTCTAATTTCTCCTTGGATTTGAAGTGGATGATACTGTTTGGTGATCAAATTAAACCAAAAACAAATGAATAATATACATTACATTCATATAAAATAACCGTAGTTCACGCGGGTTTAAAACGGCAGTCCTGCAAACCAGGTCGACATGTTTTTTTAAAATATTATGCTCTATGTACTTGAGCAATTGCTTAGAATATTAAATTAAATTCGTTTGAGATGAGTTACCAAAATTTTGAACAGCCAGCATATTGAAACTTATAACCAGAACGAAAAAATATATGTACACACGTCCTTCAAACAGTTTTTAAAGAATTTCTCTGTCAAATTTCGTCAAAGTTCGCCGACGCATTTGGCAGCTATTGTGGTAAAGAAAAATATCTGAATAGACATACAAATGAAATTCTAAATAGCGCAGTTAAAACATAACCTCGCTACTCTCAGTCAGTAATATTAATTAATAATAATCTAGAGTACAATGTTATCAATATCCATCTTTGGACGTCAATTAATCGCTGTGAAAGGGAGAACCCCAATTTATCCAATTATACTTTTTTTTTCTATACCGGGAATTGAGCCTGATGCCCTTAGCTTACTGGGCAGATGCTTTTACCGACTCAGATAAGGTGTTGGATAACTTTCACCTTGAAATCCGTATTGGTGGTCGTATGGCCTAACGCGTCACTCGCGTGCTAGTTGAGATCGCTTGTGATGGGGAGATTGGGGGTTAAAATCCAATTCGGGTAGACTAAGGGTGTTTTTTTCATACATGATATCCCACTCTATCTCCACGTAGCAATGGGTACATTTCTTACAAACTCTACCTTCTTCACTCCTATCCCATTAGCGTATCATACTCGAATTTAAGGCGGCCACCCCGGTCAACGGGAAAGTATCAATCACTATCCGGGCACATGGCTTAAAATGCAATCGTCTGAGTCATTTTCTATAACTTCTTATCTAGTCTGTCCAAGCTTATACTCCCTTTCACCCTTCCTCTGCAACCACCCTTTGTCATGTCAATAAGAATGAAGTGAAAGAAAATTATGAACCTTCTTGTTTCAAGGTTAAGAGAAAAGCTCGCTGCTAGTTCTGAAATATCTTATGTTGGGAGCCTATAAAAGAATACTATAGTTGTTAGAGGAAGGCTATCTCTAAGACTTTTGTTCATAAGACCTAGTCTCTTGGCTCCGTAAGGAGAAAGAGCCCTGTTGGAATCATTCGACTTTATTTTGGCATGATCCATATTTTGAAATAACGCACTATATAATAATAATAATTATTATTATTATTAGCACCACGTCTTACTACCCGCTCGGGTTATACGCACTTACGCTAATGTGTAATGATAGGGTGATTGGGAAATGAAATGGAAGACCTACAGTTTAAGGTGGAATCCGAACCACGGTGGAGGCCTGGCATTCCTCACATTCACAAGTTGTGATTAATACACGTCTTGTCAGAGGTGAAGAAAGGATTCGGTAATCAGATAAATCTGTGCCGGTACCGAGGATTGAACCCCGGACCCACAGAACAGAAGTTTGACACCTTACCTCTAGACCAACAGGTCACCCACTATATAATTAATTATTGAGTTAGATACTAACGTCTGCGGGGCAATTTCTCGCAAACCAAGCTGGTCCACTTAAGGGAGGATGTTAAAGTTTTTTTTTTAATATTACTATAAACACATTCTTAGAATGTTGACACTTGGTCAGGTCATTTTGACATAGGCCTAAACAAAGAATATTTAAAGCAGGCCTAGAGAAGATCAAAAACCAAACCCACGGGTGTCTTGTATAAGTCACAATGCCTGCACCATCACCCCACTTCATCTCATTGTGGGCATAGTTTTATCATACACATCGCCGTAATCATTATCATCATCGCAACGAGACGAATGCAGAATCTGTTCCAATGGGGGGGGGGAAATGTTTAGGCTAATTTTATAAAAATCATCTTAGGTTGTTTTTGGACAGAAAAGTTATGAATATATCGAGGTCAACCAAAAACAAACAAGATATAAAGGTGGTTTTTTTCTGTTTTACGCAAATCTAATTTATTATGATGACAATATTTAGTTATTTAAATAAAAATATTTAACAGTGAGCTTTTAACAAATTAATTTTGGAAAAAGAAACATGATCATTTCAAAACGTTGAGGTCTTCCATTTTTTTACATCCCCAGGGCCTCTAAAGCTACAAATCCAGAAATTAACATATGCGTTAACAGAAACGGGCACTAAGACGAGGAGAGGAAAAAAAAACTTTTTCCTTGAAAGTAACTAGGTAGCCTTGGTCATCAAGTATTGGAAGAAAATGGTGACCTGGTAAGGTGTCAGACTTCTGTGCTGGCGGCCAGGGTTCAATCCTCGGTCGCGGCAAAGATTTATCTGATTACCAAACCCTTCCTTCACCTCTGACAAGACATCTTGTGAATGTGGGGAATGCCAGGCCTCCACCGTGGTTCGGATTCCACGTTAAACTGTAGGTCCTCCATTTCATCTCACAATCACCCTAACACTACACATTAGCGTAAGTGCGTATAATTCGAACGGATAGTAAGACGCGGTGCTAATAATAATAATAATAATAATAATAATAATAATAATAATAATAATAATAATAATAATAATAATAAGTATTGGAAGAAAATGTGACCGCTTCATTTCGAGTGAAAGCTAATATAACAATAAACATTATACCGCATTGTGCCAACTAAACTGACATTGGTTGTAGGACGCAAACCTTCCACTGCCTCGTAAAGCAAGGCATGGGCCAGTGATCCCTGCTACCCCCTCTCCCTCCCCCTTTCCCAAGAAGGCTAGACAGAACATTTCCTAACACTCACACCATAAACCATGGCAACACACACATTTCAACCATTGTCATTTCGATATGAATAATTAACAAGACGGCTACCAGCGTTGCCGCCCCGTCAGGTTAATTGAAATGGTTAATTAATATTAACAGTTACGCGGACACTTCCTTCGCACTCTCACAACGACATAAACAAAGAATCACTCCTCCGTTTTTAAATTTGTACGGGAAGAAACGTGTCGCTAGGAATCATGATATTTGACCGAGCGTTCTGTTTTAACTCGACCATCAAACATATACAGTAAAATCTCACTTATCCGCGGGCGGATTATCCGCTTTGCGGCATCGCCTACAGGAGGGGATACGTTTTTGAAAAACGCCGCTTTGATGGAGAATACAGAGCTACCGTTTGTTGTACTCAGTATTATTATTATTATTATTATTATTATTATTATTATTATTATTACGGATTATAGATATTATTTATTTAAAAGTTACTCTAAATAAAACGTTAAACAAACGTGATATGATTACTAAATCATTTTGATTAAGTGATACAAAAAATTATGTAGGCGTATTCATGGTAAAACGTCTAAACCCATTCCAACTTTAACGAACATCGGGATCAAAACTATCTGTTTTATTATTATTATTATTATTTTGAAATTATTCTTTCGAAAGAATTGTTGACGCACGCTCATCGGCTTGATGAAGATCTAGCAGTGCTGACATCTTATGGTGATTAATCAAACCATTCCAAACATCAGCATCCTCAAATTACTAGTCGTAAGAAGAAGAAGGAGAAAACTTTACGGCAATAGATGAGGGAGTGTATGGTAGGAGTTCACGTTTGTGACTCCACAACATTTTAATAAGTGTTTTTAACATTTTCTTTGACGTCCACTGCACGATACAGATTCATACGCAGGGCTCAATCATATTTATTTTTAAAAAAAATTACGATCTAGAAAACGTTAAACTTTCAAATATGTTATGTGTAATAATATAAATAAAACCGTGCCAATTTATTTTTTTATCGCCATATCTTACTACCCGATCGAGTTATACGACTATGTATTAATTACACTAGTGTGTTAGGGATTGTGATGGTTTAATTTAGATGACGTGAATCCTAATTTGCATAGAATTAGAGTGGAAAACCATCAAGGTAAAACCACCCTTAGTACACCCGACCGGGCTCAAACCCTGATCTCCACATCATCGGCAATCTATTTTATTTAGAGAGTAGCGCCTTATACCATGCGGTCACCAAATCCGGTAATGGGATGACAGCATAATGTAGACATAGCTGTCTACAGTCGTGGATAGCTTCATATAAAACACACACTATATAATATATATTATATCATACAAAATATATATATATAAACGAGGAATAAAGGTTCGAATCTTCCGCTCCACCAATTCTTCACTTTTGAACTGGTTTTGGTTCTAGAAAGTCAGTTTTCAACTATTTTTTATTTGATTTTTTAAATCTTAACCAATTAATGCAAACAATAATATTTCTTAGTTTTCAAAACTAACTATATAAATTATCTGCATTTATTACGTTTTCTGGGCCACTGATGACGAATTTTGAAGCTACACAAATTACAGAACTATTATAACAAGTGGAAGTGTAGAGGAATTATTTTAAACCGAAAACCAAAATGACGGAAACAGCATTGAAAGTTGTAAAAATGTATTTTACTAAGGACTGTAATACTATTTATTTTCAAGCAAAGTTGGTTGTGCGCATATACAGTGGACCCATGGCTTCTTTGATGCTGACTGACAGCTCTCAGCTGAGAGGTAAAAGCTTTGAAAAGTTACCAGACCAAATTATGTATCCCTACGCCGAACCATATGATCTGCAAAAACATGTGTTTAGCAGCTGTCACTTCTGACGGTCAAAATTTAGGTATATACCTAAATGTTGACTGTCAGAAGTCAGCTGTGAGCTGTCAGTCAGCACCAAAGAAGCCACGGGGCTACTGTAAGTTAGATAATTATGTTTATGTATAAAATCGTAGTGATCTCAATAATATTTTTTTTAAATTACATCCATTACTGTTTCCGGCCTGCGGCCTGGGTCAGTTTTTTTACTCAAGCCTTATAGTTTCCACTAACGGCTTGCTAGTCCTGTCGTATATTCATACACCTTATAATCTAACTTAAGACTAGGATAGGAACAACATCCAGTCCCCGGACGTTAATTTATCAATGTGAAAGGGTAAACCCACATTTCACCAATGATAATTTTTTTGGACATGCCGGGAATCGAGCCTGAGACCCTTAATTCAGTAGACAGACACGCTAACAACTGAATTAAAGTGTCGACTCAATAATATAAATGTTTTCATAGTTAATAATAATCTCTTTGTATGACTTAAGTTGGGTGTTTTTTGTTTTTAAATAAATTTTTGGGTGAAATGTTTGGAAAAGTGGGATTGTAATCTTCATTAACTATAACTATATTTGTTTAATAGGTTTTAAATAGTATAACGTTGCATTCATGGATTTGTAAAGAGAACTAATAATAAATTCTGCGTAAAAGTGTACAATGCTGTCCCTAAAAATATAGAAGTTAGTAGGTGAATGCGAAGCTTCTAAATTCCCCAAGTCAACGGCTTAATATCTCCCTCGCTTTAATTTAAACACTTACAATGATAGCCTTCGCATCTTTAAAACATTTTTTAAGGAAGAAAAAACCCTTTATATTTCATTAACAGATTTGAAACATCTCACTAAATATTACATTTTTCAACATATAATAGTTTTTAGAACATATACTTAACAATACTTTAACACCAACTAGTGATTTAATCTGATAAAAAAAACATAATCATGGATACATTCAAATATGTCTTTATAGAAATAAGTAGTGCAGTTTATTTTTTCATTTAATCCTTTCTCTTGACCTTGATGCATTTAATAGGATAGTTTTAAAAAAATACGTAGTGTTTTCTAACAACAATAATAACCGTATATATTTGACTTCTGTTTTCGATATCACCTCACATTTGAAAAGTGAACTTTCACCCTCCACCACATTATAAGTTATGTAATTAAAAATATAAAACATTACCTACAACTTTATTTGTAAATGGAAGACCTTGTTGATAAGATTAAGCTAAGACAACATTATCAGATGTATTTGAAACCTAACTAATCTGGGGTCTTTAAATCAAATGAAGTGATTAATATTGGCTAGTCAGATTTAAGTAGGACTACTTCCTATGACGCAAATGACTAAAGTTTAATTCGTGATAAAGTTGTTGATTTATAAAATATATCATTAAGTCTGCCAAAAAGTTAATCTGCTACCGGTAATTATTATATTATATACACTACTATAAAGCCACATGGCTGACTCATTCACTGGCATTAATATTTACCTACTTCCAAATGAGCTAGAAGCTTGAAATTTGGCAAACTTTTATATTCTAGCCTGTAACCGACGGGAAAATTCCAAAAAGTTAAAAAAAAAAATTAACCCCCCCTCCTCCACCCCAAATGCAAAATGTCGGAGCAACCTTAAAGTCGGTGCGGACCTTTATTTGGAGGTCTCTTGTGGCTAAACGGTAAAACCTATAAAAAAAACTGCTCTGGAATTACATTAGTTTACATCCACTTTCAAATAAAACACAATGAGTTTTGGGGGGTGCAGTGCCCCCAACGGACTAAGCTAGTTTAGGTATATAAATGGTCCAATACTATAACCTCTTTATTAGAATGTCTATTGACAAAACGTTATTTTTTAAAGGGTTCAACACTTCTTTAAAATTGGCGCCAAAAAACTTTTTTTGTTTCAAGTGTTTCGCATAATGGGATATCCGGTTGGTCACAATAATAGCGTCAGGCTGGGAAATGTACACATTTTGTTATTGTAAATGCACCCGCATTTTCGAAGAAGCTGAGGGGGAATCAATTTAAAGAGGATACACGCCTCGGTATACCCAACTGGGATTCTAAATATCACCCCTCACCCCCTTCGGTGAACCAGATAATACAAGACTATCCATATTTTCATTTGTGCGCGCTAAAATAAATTGTCTGTGACAAAATAGAGCTATCATCCCTTCCTATTTAAAATATAAATACTCGTGGCAGTTGACACAAACTTTATTCGTGACATACATTTATCAAACTCTTACAAAAAAAAAATATGACACAAATAAAAGTACTTCCTTGAACGTTTGCGACACAGATCAGAGACATATGACGGCGAACGTCAATAAACTCGGAGTTACACTGATACTCCACCCACACACTTTCCACTCTCACAACTGATGGACATCCAATAGGTCACGCCTTCGAATCAGCTCGGGGATTCATTTCCATGTCAACTTATCGTATGTGGGAGATTTTACACCGCGACAAGGGAGTGACATCACACGTCCGATGGTAGCACTGATACAATGTGCGTCGGTGGCTGCATGGTCTAAGGCGTCATTCTCGTGTTAGACAGGAAGCTCAGGGCTCGAATCCCCGGTCGGGTGTACTGAGGATGATTTTTACTAAATGGTTTTCCACTCTCCCTTCACGCAAGCGAGGGTACACTTCCTCTAATTTCAACCTTCCTCGCCTCTAACTTACTCGCATAATTAGTATATATATGTATATATATATATATATATATACAGTGGTGGAAGCGACGGTCATACGGTATTGGACGTAAGGCTCTCATTAGAGCACTTTGCCGGTGATGTTGAGGTTGTGGTTTGAATCTCGGATGGATGCATTGGGGGCTATTTTACACATGTAATTTATCACTTTGGTTTTTCCCGTCCCCTCTCCATACTAACGTGGGCGCACTTCCTCCCAAAACAATCATCCTACTCCCTGCTCTTTAGATTAAGGCGTTAATAACATTGATGTTTAACGTACTAGTAGAAGAAAATTTCCAAAAATTTATTTTTAAGTTTTTAATAAATAATATTAGCACCGCGTCTTACTACCCGTTCGGGTTATACGCTTTAAGTACTAATTACGCTAATGGATTAGGAATTGGGAAGGTTGAATTAGAGGAAGTGAACCTGTATTTGCGTGGAGGGAGAGTGGAAAGCCATTTAGGAAAAGCCACCCCCAGTTCACCCGACCGAGATTCGAGCCTCGATCTCCCCGTCCTCAGCAGTCGAGCTCAACACGACAAGCGCGTTAGCCAACTACGCCACCGAGGTGGGTAATAAATAAGGAACAAACGTGGTTTATTTCATAGCTTTGAGCTGTAGAAAATAGTTTTAAATAATGTTTAATATTTCATATTTTGTTGCAAAGATATTTTCCTATGTTGATTAAAATCTTTTACCGTAAAATAGACATTGTCAGAGACCTTATCTAATATTTCCATTTCTATATCAATAAAATTGTTAAGGTTTTTTCTATAGCAATAAAATTGTTAAGGTTGTTTTCTATAGCAATAAAAAAGTTAAAGAAGTTCCCAAACTACCTTTATTTTATAACAAAAGTTTTGTTAATCGAAAGAGTACAAATGGTTTTAAAAAAGTGTTGAAAATAATAATTCAAGACTTACTTGTACACACTTTATTTAAAGCGTAGGTATGAGGAAACTTGTATAAAGGATGTGCACCCGCATTAGCTCAAAAAGACACAAACCCCTATGAAAGTTAATTATGTATTATTTATTATTATTAATGACTAACGAAAGTACCAAGCGTGATCCGGAGTAACCACGCAATTCCGGGCAACGCTATTCTTTACTTCAAACAGAGAGATATAATAAAAAATATCTATATTTTATTTCTTCCGAGCAAGTTTTTAATAAATTTTGAAGAAATCTAATCAAAGAAATGGAAAATTCCAGCTTCTAGGCACACATGTTTGTACACAGGGGCTACTAATTTTAAAATTTATTATCATTACATTTTGTGAATGCGAGGAATGCCAGGCCACCGCCGTGGTTCGGATTCCACGTTAAACTGTAGGTCCTTCATTTCATCTCACAATCACCCTACCATTACACATTAGCGTAAGATGCGTATAACCCAAACGGGTAGTAAGACGCGGTGCTAATAATAATAATAATAATAAAGTTTATGTATGGAAAAGCGCCATTTATAATTTACAGCATGGCAGGTTTTTTTAAGTGGGGTAATTTCGATGGACTACAGCCTCAAAAGGGGTACGTTTGATGTATTAGAGTCTCAAAAGGGGTACTTTCGATAGATTAGAGCCTCAAAAGAAGTACTTTCGATAGACAACAGCCTCAAAAGAGATACGTTTGATATATTAGAGTCCCAAAAGGGGTACTTTCGATAGATTAGAGCCTCAAAAGAAGTACTTTCGATAGTCTACAGCCTCAAAAGGGGTACTTTCGATAGACTACAGTCTCAAAGGGGTACGCGACTGAATAAAGTTTGGAAACCACTGTTTTGGAAGTTTTTCAAAATAAATTTTGTTAAGGCAGCAATGGACAAAGGTTTTTTTATATTCATTTCATAATTGTCAAAACTTGACTTCACCTCCTAAAAGGCATAAAAGGACACATGACCTGGAAACTGTCAAACAAAACTCTGCTCAAGAATATCCAGCTATATCGTACACTGACTTCCGAGTCACTCTGTAGCTAGACTAAACTGCGGACAGGCACAAAGTAGATATTTTCTCATTAAGGACCTCTTCGTCCCCCCCCCCTTTCTTCCCTTCCCCAATTCCCCCGGGGGGGCTACGGCAATCTTATAATTTTAATTTAATGGTCTTTTCATTGCAGGTTGACCACGCGCGTTCCCTGTGACATTGTAGCCAACATTACAACATGAAAACTATGGAAATAAACAGCAGGCTAAGGACTATGAAAGAGAAGGGGATAGAGTTTAGACGGAGGATGCGGTCGTAAATTTAAATTTAAGGTGTTTTTTTTTAACTGATGAGAGAGAAAGGTAACATTATAGGGATAAAATACAAGCCACAAGGAGAGTAGAAATATTAAATTTCCTATGCACGACTACTGGGCATCGTGCCTTATACATCTCGTTTGGAAAACATTGACTTTATCTTTGCGAAGATAAAGATTAGAATGGTTATCTCAAGCAAATTTTTTTTAAAGGTGGTATTATCTTTACCGAATGATACGCCGTTTGGATGTTATCTTTTTAGTAGCACGTCTGACTACCTGTTCAGGTTAGACGCATACATGACAATTACTCTAATGGAGTAAGGATGAGGAAGGAAGCATTTGCGTGGAAGAAGACCGGTAAACCATTTAGAGGAAAATAAACTCCCTTGGTAAACCCGACTGGGATTCAAATCCCGATCTCCTCATCCTAAGCAGACCAATGACGTTTTAGACTGAAACTGGTTTTTTTAACTACTCGTACTATTCAAGCTATTATTATTACTATCACGGATAATTATATTGCCCTACCTGAATCGACTGCAAACTTGCAAATCAATTTAATTTTAGAACAGACACAGATCAACAAAACCGGCCATTATTACTCGTATATCTCCTTGAAAGGGGAAATCTCAAAGATAAGTTCTTCGTTTATGTCGGGAATAAAACAGATCGCTAGGCAGATACAGAGCTAGATTGTTGAACGAATAATTAGCAGTCATAAAATTATGTTTAACTTAAAGAATAAATGCTGATTTTAATGCTGTTTATTTTAAGTCGAAGATATAATTTTACAGCCTTCGATAGTAAATACGTAAGCTAAGTTGTTTTTTTTAGTTTTTAAACTTAAACACTTTTCAAAGTAATCTATTTTTAGTATATATTTTTGTTTTTCGGATATTATCATTATGTACAATAATGTGACAATCTAAGCGGACGTGTAGAGCAAATCGCTTCCAATCTTCCACGCGAGGCATCGCGCTCGAGTTTTTTTTTTTTTTATCAATTGACACACCTGGGTATATGAGGTATTTATACCTTCTGATCAAAGTGATTACAGCATCCCAATTGGCTACTTTTAGTATCGCTACTAATGCTGGCGGCCGGGGTTCAATCCTCGGTCCCAGCATAGATTTTATCTGATCACCAAACCCTTCCTTCACCTCTGACAAGACATCTTGTGAATGTGGGGAATGCCAGGCCTCCACCGTGGTTCGGATTCCACGTTAAACTGTAGGTCCTCCATGTAATCTCACAATCACCCTACCATTACACATTAGCGTAAGTGCGTATAACCCGAACGGGTAGTAAGACGCGGTGCTAATAATAATCATAATAATAATAATATCTCTACTCAGGTTTCAAACTAGAGACAATCATTTGTGAAGGGCAATTATTGATTTAGTGTTCCCGACTTCTGTGGCCATTAAAATGATAAATTAATGTGGGATTGAAGGGTACGCGAGAAAAGGCCAGTGTTTTTGCAATTTTTATAGCTAAACTTTTTTTTTTGCCAAAATAAATAAAATATTGCTCCAGTACAAACATATAATTTAAATTTATTCACATGTTGATATCAACCGTTGTTGAAAATCTGTCATGAGCCTAACGGCATTATCTAACAAACTTTTTAAATTAAGAGAAAAAGGTTGTCACTAAATTCCTGAATAATCTTTACAGATATTCAAGAAATTTTGAGGTCACCATGTGAAGAAAATTAAATTCTATGTTTATACTGAAGCAATATTTTATTTATTTTGGCCAAAAAAAAAGTGTTGCCATAAAAACTGCAAAAACACAAGCTTTTTCTCGCGTCCCCTTCCATCTTACCTTGAGGTGTTTTTTTTAATTTGATTCTACTTATATCTCAAAAGACATATAATCAAGATATTAATATAAAATACAACCCGAAGTAAATACAAAGTTAATTAAAAACCCGGTGACCTGGCGGTCTCGGGGTAAGGTGTCAGACTTCTATGCTGGCGGCCGAGGTTCAATCCCCGGTCCCAGCACAGATTTATCTGGTTACCAAACCCTTCCTTCACCTCTGACAAGACGTGTATTAATCACATCTTGTGAATGTGGGGAATGCCAGGCCTCCACCATGGTTCGGATTCCACGTTAAACTGTAGGTCATACATTTCATCTCACAATCACCCTACCATTACACATTAGCGTAAGTGCGTATAACCCGAACGGGTATTAAGACACGGTGCTAATAATAATAATAATAATAATAATAATAATAATTAAAAACCCCCAAACACCCAATTAAAAGTATAAAACACATAGATTAATTGAAGCCAATGAGTGATTTTTGAAATTCAATTAATTTCGCCCGTACGGCCAAAATCCCTTTGAGGATTGATCTATTCAAAATGGATAACACTAAAGATAGATAGCAATCCTCAGTAGTAGGCAATTTGCGAAGAGCACAGGCGGCCGTTAGTTCATCTCACTGTATTACCTTATACGACCAGAAAGAACATCCTTAAGTTTTTTATTTATTTCATTTTCTCTTCTCTTTTTTTTGATCGTACTTCGTCACGTTTAAGACTCATCCAAGGAGAGTTTTTCATTCCTCCTCTCCGAGGATAAAGTGATGAACTGCTCTTTTATTACTGCAGTAAATGTGTTGACACCGAAATGGCCCGCGTCGGGTTCAATGAAAGGATGAAAGAATGTTTTAAAAAGTAATGAACGCTCCAAGTGGATTGGCGAGCAGCATAATTATTTTAGAGATGCCTCTGACATTTTTATTGCTTCTTTTTTTTTAATAAACTTTATAATATATGGTAGCTTGTAACTGTGATGATAATATATATATTTGAGAAGCTGGATGAGATTTCGATAGTTTCACCTTTGCATCTTCTAAGATACTCAGCCTCAGTAGTTTCAGACAGTTTTAGAGTAATTTTGGAGTTAGTATAGTATATTTAGCTAACAAGGTTGGCACTATTTTCTTAGCACCAAATTCCCTGTGTTTTTCAGAAGGAAATCCCATTTATACAAGCAGCTTAGAGCAGGGGTCACTATCGTAATAGGTTGAATGGCTGAAGACTGGGAGATCGATTTTCGTAAACCAATCGGGTGTACTGAGGGTGATTTTTCCTTAATAGCTTACCACTCTCTTCGCGCAAATTCGGGTACATTTTCTCTAAATTATCTTCTCCTTGTCCCTACATTATTAACGTATTTAATAATGCGTGTATCCCAAACAAGTAGTGAGAAATGCAGGGGGAAATAAATTAATAAAATGGTTACATGGACTTTTGTTAAAAATGTATATTATATTTTAACACCACATCTTACTACCCGTTCAGTTTATGTACTAATTACTTTAATGTGTTAGGAATGAGGGAGGTTTATTATTATTATTATTATTATTAGCACCACGTCTTACTAACCGTTCCGGCTGTACGCACTTACGCTCATGTGTAATGGTAGGGTGATTGTGAGATGAAATGGAGGACCTACAGTTTAACGTGGGATCCGAACACACGGTGGAGACCTGTCACTCCCCACATTCACAAGTTGTGATTAATACACGTCTTGTCAGAGGTGAAGGAAAGGTTTGGTAAGCATATAAATCCGTGCCGGGACCAAGAATTGAACCCCGGACCTCCAGCACAGAAGTTCGACACCTTACCCCTAGACAACCAGGTCACCATAAGGGAGGTTGATTTATTAGAAATGTTAGCGTATTTGCATGGAGAGAGCGAGAGAAAGAGAAAGTGTAAAACTATATTGGGAAAATCATCCTCATTACACCCGACCGGGATTTGAACCCGAATATCCCCTTCGTTGGCAGTCCAGTATAATGCGAGTGTGACATATTTTATACAACTTTATTAAATATTATGTTATATTAATCTTGTTTGCTACACCGAACACTGTTTTCAAAGCATTCAACTTGGTTGTAGAACACATGCGGCTGTTTGATCGTGTAGATGTGTACGTCGTGTCACCAGAGTGACGTAACACGTCGACCATGCTTTGTGAAGCAGATATGACCAACCATACCCAACTTAACACCCCCCTCAAGACATCACTCCCGTTCCGAGGCGGCGAAGGGATAATTGGCCATCCGCTGTTGGGGAGGGCCACGGCGGAGGTGTTACTCAGGGTAATTACGACTCGTGCCTGTTCCAAAACAAATCAACAACACCTCGCGCTCATCCATCAACAGCTTCAACAGCAGGTACGCCGCTTGCAGACGTACAGCCACAACATTCGGTCCCGGTCGGTTCGAGGTGGTGAATCGTTAGTTCGACCAAACGCTAGGGGACGTTGCTAATATAAACAATCCCTCCAATCGAACGAGCGCTTCATATGGAGTTGAAAATCACGGGAGGGGGAAAAAACCACATTTGAAATTGTGAAATAATTTATGTTAGAAAAAAGGAAATTATGAAACTTAATATTGAGCTTGACTCAAATAATTTTACAACATGAAGTAAGTCTACTCATAGGTCACTTTTTTAGGGGGAGTTTGAAGGAGGGTTAATAGCTAGTTACAATAATGTTACCCGCCTCGGTGGCGTAGTTGGCTAACGTGCTAGTCGTGTTGAGCTCGACTGCCGAGGACGGGGAGAGCGAGGTTCGAATCTTGGTTGGGTTAACTGGGGTGGTTTTTCCTAAATTGTTTTCCACTCTCCCTCCACTCAAATGCGGGTTCACTTCCTCTAAATTCAACCTTCCCAATCCCTAATCCATTAGCGTAATTAGTACTTAAGTGTATAACCTGAATGGGTAGTAAGACGCGGTGCTAAATAAAAATAAATTTAAAAATACAATAATGTTTTGCCTGAGTTTGCGCCTTTCTCCCCATTTGGGCTATCCACAGGGATGAAGAAGGTGAAATACAGAGGAAATGTAGCCAAACTTGCGGTTAGGGAAGAGCAAGAAACCACTCCGTAGACCCAACTCGGTTTATAACCCCGAACCTCCACTCTTACCAACCCATTAGCAGCAAATCTGACTAATATTAGAATAATGCCTTTGTCCATCACTCGTGCACCAATGTGGGTTTAGTTATAATCAACTTGAAATACAATAACCGATGTTGTATAACCCAACAAGTCACTCTCGTGTTAAGACTGGTCTGCTGAAGACAGGTAGTTCAAGGTTCAAATTCTTGTAGGGTCTACCAAGGGGGATTTCCCACTAAATGGCTTTCCGCTTTCCTTCCACGCATATGCGGGTAGATTACCTCTAAAATGCTTCCTTCCTCATATCTGCCTTATTAGAGTAATTATCATATATGCTTATAACCTGAACAGGTAATGAGACGCGATAGTAAAATATCATTAATACAATACCAGCTACAGTGGTTGCATGATCTAAGGCGTCACTCTCATACTAGGCTAGATTGCCAAAGATAGAGGTTTCCCCTAAATGGTTTTCTATTCTCCTTCCACGTGAATGTAGGTGCATTAAATATAGACCTTACCTTTCCTATCCCTATCTCATTAGTTTAATTATACCTACAGACCGTACCGGTAGTGATATGTGGGGCACACCAGTAAAATTACATTGTCCAATCAAATAATAAATCATAATGCAAAAAAAAAATCACTTTTATCTTCTTGTCGGTGTGAGGGGGGGGGGGAGGG
>CABFOV010000146.1:67344-77732 GCA_902141375.1 Timema poppense
TTTTTTTTTTTTTTTTTTTTTAACCTATCCTACTATATAATATAATAAACAGCATCCTAAGAAGGGTTTATCCCTACCCTAAGATTTATTTCCACTGTAGCACTACGATAAAGCCGACAATACTACATGTTTATGGAGCGTTTTAGCCTAGTTACAAAAATAATAATAATTAAATTGGTATTGCTCTTACAAACATAATGTATAAGCAATAATAAATGTCAGATGATTGGTTGTCGAAACAAACTAAAATATTTGCTATAGAATCTTAACGTCACATCAAATTAGAATGATTTAAATGAAGTAGACCAAATAGCTGAGCTGGTAGAACTACAGGCACAATCAATATTAAGGTATTTCTATACATATAGTTTTCCCTTAGTCCTTTCAATACCTTGCCCACTTAGTACGTTTTTAAGCCTATAGGATCATCTTAGTCCCATTCACAAGAACCTTATTTTATTAGCTCAATCAGATGCGAGACCATCTTGACAATTTTAGGTATAATTTTCGAGTCTGCCAGCACACATTTATAAAAAAAAAAAATCAATATGCTTTTTTGGTTTGTTACTCCCACTTGTCATTGAGTTTATTCTTGTTGAATAAAATAGGTTAAATTATCTGGAAAAATATTGCATCCACAATTGTACACTCCATTTAACATGTAAGGTAGCAAACTTATTTTGCACGTTTCCACCATGGCACAACTCACGAGGAAGGGCCATAGTGCAATCCGTCAATTAGATACCGCGACCATTCGAGATAAATTAGGTGTACCTTAAACAATGGAAAAGTTGGATCATTTTCCACAAACTAAAATATAGTATCGGAAACGCGACACTTGATAACTCGACATTCCGTGTAACTCGACACGTGCACACAGTTGTTGGCGCTAGTCATCACAATCCAAGGTCATTCAACTGTATAACCTCTCAGTTTGTTTGTGTAACTTGAGTGGAACAGTCATAATGTAGTGTTTTTATAAGTGCTGTGTTTGTTAGCTTTCCAATTCAGTAAAGGGTTATTCAAATCAATACAATATAATATGTACAGTACTGTACTGCATTTCTGTATATTACACGTATTTATATACACCATTATACTAACACGTAATATATTGTATTGTACGTATATTACTGTTACTGTACCGTACAATACTACAGTACAGTACTATACCTATTATATTCGATACTGTACTGTGATTTATCCTTGTTTAGTAAACATGACATAGTAAACTTGCATCTTATGCGAGTTCATTCGTAAAACTCGACATTTCAATAACTCGACATCATCTCAGTTCACATTATGTCGAGTTTCCGAGACTACTGTAAAAACTATGTTTCGATCTAATTGGTGTCATGTCGCAGCAAAGTTTTTGAACGACATTTGACGAGTCTATTTCTCTGATATCAACAGGCTACAGGAGGCAGTGGAGGAGAAGACTCTACCATGGACTCGAACCACAATTACCACCAGCACCACGCAGCCCATCATCAGAACCAACACCAACAACAACAGCAACAGCAGATTTATCAACATTACACTCACCACAGTGCGCTAGACCTCGTGGCGCACCAATCCATGTACAAGACGGACCCTCACGTGACCGCCGCGCATGCGCAGCACCAAGCGGCCATCAACGCAGCGCATGCGCACCAACAAGCCATGGCCTACGGTGGCGGCGGCGTAGTAGAGGCTACGCAGTCACAGCTAGAATATGGTGACGGTGAAGGTCAGGTACATATCAAGACGGAAGACGACTTCAGCGTCATATTAGCTGACGTAAGGAAGACCTGCTATAGCAGTTGACTCTTGTAATGACCAGCATTAGAGGTTTTAAATATATATATATATATATATAACCAAATTAAAAAGTACTTTTAGAACAAAATCCACTTTGGGGAAAATACATTTTGGAATGAGTATACATATTGTACAGCACAGCTCGATTACGAAGCATACCTCTCATTCCACTGCTTTTACACCTTTTAAATTTAAAATTATGTACAAATTCTTAATTAATTTTCGAGACATACGTTAAGTATTGGTGTAAAAAAAAAGCCTTAGATATTATGTGTTCAGTTAAGAGAAAACCAATAAGCAACAAACTTTTTTTTTTTTTTCAAATAGGACTAAAAATAGACGCTTGGAAAATAGTTAAATTTCAATACGTTCACATGTGAAAATATTATGCTAAAGCTTACTCTTATTGTTTAGTTAAATTGATTACCGAAATGACTAAATTATATTCGTCCATCATTATGTTTGACGAAAATATTCTCAAATGTGTAAGAAACGCGTATAATGCTCTACAAACGCAAATAAATAAATCTATGTTCGGGCTACAGCTTGAAGACTTAACAAGACTTGTTTTAAATTTCATGATTGATACAAGAATTTACGTTATAAACAATCACCCATCATGATAATGGTTCAATTTGTATTCTGTTTATATTCCCAATATGAACGTTCATTACCCAACAATGTGAATGGGATGAACTGGAACCTTAATTTGAACAGGGGGCAAGCGCTCCTTGCTATCTGTTGTGATAGAAAATAAAACTTTAAATAGAATATTAAAGAGATAAATAAATAATAATTCAATAAACGAGAATTGACATGGGTTGCTATTTTTAGTGATTTTTTTTTATTTCGTGCTTGCAAGAAAATGAATCATCGTCAACGCCTAATATTCCTATTTAAAAATAATTCGTGTAAATATAGCTTAGCACCGACTGAAATAATGTATTCCTGAATTGATTTGTCTAAGATTTGGGTAGACAGTACTTGCATAGTAATAAATCACTTTTTTTTAAGGCTAAATCAGGAGATATTAAAAATAAAAATGACTGGCTTGCTCTAAGAGTCCTGGTGTAACAAATCCAGTGTGAAGGCGCTCTTAACTGTCCTATATTTCAGTGTTTCTAACTCATGAAACTTGACTCGGGAAACTTTAATTGCTCAATACACTAAAGTCTGGTCCTTGGCCGATCAATTGCCTCTTGCTACCAGATCACAAACACACTAATTGCATATTATAATGAGTTAAATACATTATTGACCCGTGAGAGATTAGATAGGTTAACAAATGCTTTTGACAAGTGTTAAAACTAAAGATTTCAGTTTTCTTTCAGTGCAGACAACAACAAAAATCTATTTTCAAATTATTCCCGCTTATTTTTCTTCAACTAGGTTCTTAATTAAATTACACAATGTGTCTTAACTAAATATTTTACCATGAGCGTTCTACAAAATAAAGAGTTTTCAATTATATCGTTGATATTTGATAATATTGTAATTAATTTTTATGCTGTGGATAAAAGAAAATGCAAATTTATTTTAGCATTGCCGATGTTCCTATTTTGAAAAATGTGTTATTATTTGAAACGTTAAATCGTAAATAGCATACAAGTGGAACAACGAATATTAAATAATCCATTATATAAACTATTTGTGTGTCGTTGAGTAATATGTTTTAGTCAAAGGTTAGCTTCCGATTAAGTTTCAGATTAAGTTAAATTTTTTACACATTCCATTATGTTAGAGCTTTCCACATATCAATTTGTGTTTAAATGAGATTAGTGTGTCTCAGCTGTACGTCTGAATATTTTTCATTACTTAGATAATACATATTGTCTACTTCATTTACATCTCAAAACATTCTAATTACATACAGATAATAAAATCGTAACAATGAAAAATAATTTTTAAAAGTACACACAATATACTTTCTAAAGATGTTGAACACAATAAATTGCGGTGGAAATATTTTTCAACTCAAATCTTTTATAAATAAACATTTACTTTAATGAATAATCTCACTGAAATGTGACAATATCAAAGATTCCATTTTGTAAATGGTATTCAAAGTTATTACGAAATATTCTCAACTAGTTGATAAGCTTTGACAATGTCTTTTGAAAGCTCGATGAGAAATAATATTATTGACTTTAAAGCGGTAGCGTTTTGGGTTTTATTTTATTGTAATTTAGTTTTGAATGTAGGTAATATTTCCTATTTGTGTAAAGGCCCAAGGATTATGTCACAATATGTTTTCAACTTTAGTGGATCCATAAAAGAATGAGAACACTTAAGTAGTTAATTAAACCCGATATGGAGAGCAAGTGATATGAAAGTAGTTGAGTAAACTATACATTTTTGCTGTTGTATAAATAAAATTATTTTATCATCTTTTATAAATTGTAAATAAATATTAATATAAAATATGTATATTAATTTACCAATATTAAAGTGCCTTAGCGTTTACAAAATTATTATTGGTGATATCAATGTTAAATTAGTTTTTCATTGTCATGTACATTATTCAAATAGGGTGAGCAGTTATTAATTAAGTCATACATCAGACTATTTACTCCAAAATTTCACGTGGAATTAAATTTTAAAACTATATATTTTTCCAGGCAAATAAATCTTCATATCAAATAATAATACTTAGATAATTCATCAGCTTGGTAAAAATATTTTTAAATTTTCACTGTTTTAAAAAGTAAGCCTAAAATTAGAAATATTAATACGCCAAGCTTATTTTTTTAAATAAAAATCCATTAACTTAAATGTAAGAACGGCTATTATTGTGATTATGCGTTCAATAAAATATATTTAAAGAAACAACATATTTTATAATGATGAGACTATTTTAATTACAAAGGATTTTTATTATTTTGGTAATAATATGCTAGTGATGGCAATAAGAATGATATTGAATATTTACTGTGAAAAAAATAAATGAAAGTGTTTGATGTACCAAATGCCAAATTGTATATGACTTATTATTTCGTTCATGTATCCTAATATCGTTAAGTGTTATAGATAATAATTATTGTATGTAAATACAAAACATATATTTTCTGAGATATCACTATGTATATTGTAATTATATTTAAAACAGAAGAGTGAATAAGAATGTTTTGGAAAAAGTATGAAAGATTAATAAAAAAAATCATTTTTATTCATTTATAATCCCAATCAAACCATTATATCACTAAATTATATTAATGTTGTTCATAAAATTGTTTGTATATATTATTATCCAAGAATTTTGGAACATTTCAAACATTAATTTAAATAAAGTTTTAGTATATACAGCAAAATAAAAAACAATATATAAGTATATTTTCTATTTATCCTACAAGCTGTCCTTATCTCACCAATTTAAAATATTCTACAGATTTATATCAAAATAAGTTTTCGTGACTCTACATTGTATGGGTCATTTAAACTAAAATAAACTTGCACAAATTTAAGGGCTTAAAGCTAGGTTAATTTTGAGGATATTCACACGACAATATGGGGATTTTTTTTAAATCTAAATATTAAAATCCATCACATTTCACCAGACTGGGATTTGAATTTTAGCGTACCGATTGGCACATTATTATTAATATAATAATATATAATATTTAGCACCGCGTCTTACTACCCGTTCGGGTTATACGCTTTTAAGAACTAATCACTCTAATGGATTAAGAATTGGGAAGGTTGAGATAGAGGAAGTGAACCCGCATTTGCGTGGAGGGAGAGTGGAAAACAATTTAGGAAAAACCACCCGCAATTCACCCGACCGAGATTCGAACCTCGATCTCCCCATCCTCAGCAGTCGAGCTCACATTATTATTATTATTAGTAGTAGTAGTATTTAGCGGTATTAATATTATATATAAAGAAGTGACATCTGCAAAAAAAAAAGACTTGACGTAATAATACATTAAAGTAGTTTAAGTAACTTTTATAACTGTCGGATAATTCCTTTGATACAAGTTTATATTGAGAAAGATTTAAAGAATAAAAGCACATCAGTAAGCTGAATGCTGCTTTCCATAAGTATTGAATGTATGAATGTAGTCTTTATTTATATACAAAGTTCAAGAAAATGTCGTACTATAAGTAATTTGTCTAATCCTTAGATAAGACATTTTAGGAATTTATAAAATACATAATTCAAAAATTACATTAGTTGTATCGAATTGGCTCTAGTTTGGAATACCTCTCAAATTATGATTTAACCCCATTATGACCTGCAACTTCTGACATATGCAGCTGAGTTAGCTCTGTCATTTAACTCTTTAACATTGTTTTTATCGAAACATGTAATCCTGTAATCTTATCATTAATATTATTTTGCAAATTTATACATTGCATATAATAACATGATGAGTATTTATTTTTTGCAGAGAAATATGATTTCTTTTTCATGAAGAGGCTACTTGATCAATTCTAATGCATTCTGCAACTTTTTTTGCGAATGCACTCTGCTAAAACAAATGGAAAACACCACTAGCTTTGTAAAGCAGCCATATCTTGCTTATTTCTAAATGAAGCTTGTAGTCCAAGTCTTGGGCTCCCTATAAGGAGTGCAAAACCTGTGTTGCCTACGACAGTGTAAAAATGGACGAAGGAAAAGTCTTAAGCTAAGGTGAGCCCATTTTGGGGAGAAAGGTGCAAAACAATCAGGAGCATCGTTTGTTTTGTGTTGTGAATGGGAAAGGCTTCAATCGCCACAAGAAACATAAGTGGGAGTATCCTGATTTGATATCCACAAGGCGACCTGTGTCCCACAGAGAAGACGTTCCCATACTCATTGCCTGACCTTCCATTGTCAGATGTTCAGGAAATACAGGATTTAAAGTATAACACATGTATTACCAGCAGAAGTGAATCTGTTTAACGCCTGAGCCGTTTTCCTAAAAAGAGCTCAATTATCTGATATTGGACCTCAGTCTGTCAAAGCAAGCATTTGATATTATAGCACCCAAGATAAAAGAAGAGAATCTTATCAAGCCGGAAGCTAAATTAAAAGCGTATCAAATTAAAAGATGAGAAAATTCTTACATATTAATGCCAAGAGAAAAAAAAACTTGTATGTTACAATTAACTTTCCCGGATTTCTTCTCCAAATGGAACTACCGGAATATCGACCGCCGTTTGGTGACTTTATTTTAGATAGCTCCACCAGACGCTTGAAGAGAAAGAAGCCTCAAATCAGCCAACTGGGATTTGAACCCCAAACTGCTTGGCACTTGAAAACCAGACCAAACGTATAAGTTACTGAATGATGCCTTTGTTCATGTGCCTCCTTTTGGGCCATGTTTGTTTTATTAAGCTCGCCTCAAACATGGCATTCGCCTGAAATTTGCACCAATCTCAGCAGGTATCATCTATCTATTATAATAAAAGGAAGTGTTTGTCTGTGTGTGTGTTTGTTCGTTTTTGTGCGATACCCAGACAAATCTACTGCACGCAGAGATCTGAAATTTTTAACATAGGTGGACGGAAGGGGGTCCGAATGCACCTCAAAGCCGGATTTTTTAATATTTTAATTAGGCTATTTTTAACAAATTTTTGTTGGCGAATGGGCAACACCGTGCGGGATTGCTAGTCCAGTGATAATTATTTAATAGTGCAGCAACTTACACTATATTACTAAACACTACACTTTGCGTCATTATAAATATCTTTCCCCTTGCCGAAATGGTATTCTGTTCGACTTTATCGTAAATTTTGGGGCTGGTTTTTGTAGATCAGATCTAAAGATTTTTTTTAAAAAGTGTCAGTCGCTAACCAAAAGGAGATGAATACTTTTATTGGTAACAAAAATAGATCACGGACAACCTTTTTTCGTCTGTTCTAAACAAAAGAAAAGGCAACATGTTACTTCATTAAAAATCCTATTCATAGTAATAATGAGTATAATAAAGATCATAATAGTCCGTGCCGGTGGGCACGTGGTCTAAACATCAAGCTTATTCTGTTTGGTTTGCCAGTAACTGGGAGGTTAGGGTTCGAATATTGGCCGGGTGTAATTAGGGTGTTTTCCCCTTAATCCTTTCACACTCTCCCTCCACGTAAGTGCGGGTACAGTCATTCTAAAAATTCTACCTTCCCCATTCCTAATACATTATAGTAATTTAGAAATGAGTATGGCCTGAACGAAAAAATAATTATAATACAGCATTTTAATTTTAACCGAGATTGTTCCTGACTTATATTTATTAGAACAGCACAACAGATATATTTTCGTCGACCTCGGTGATCTTGGGGTAAAGTGCTCGCCTCAGGGCCCGGTGTTCGTGGGTTCAAGCCCCGCCGGGGTCGACGGATTTTTCTTGAGCGATCAAAATTCGTAACACAGCTCCCTTCATAGTAAAAGTAAAGCAGTCGGTCCTATGGCGATTGTGGCATGTAAGATAGCCCTGCAAGATAAGTGAAAATACTTTTTACGGTGAAATTGGTGGGCCCTTTCGAGTTTGTTCATAGAAACTATCGGGTGCTGATTAAATCAGTTCAGAAAGTGCACGTTAAATACTTCAAATATTATTATTATTATTATTATTATTATTATTATTATTAGCACCGCGTCTTACTACCCGTTCGGGTTATACGCACTTACGCTAATGTGTAATGGTAGGGTGATTGTAAGATGAAATGGAGGACCTACAGTTTAACGTGGAATCCGAACCACGGTGGATACCTGGCATTCCTCACATTCACAAGATGTCTTGTCAGAGGTGAAGGAAGGGTTTGGTAATCAGATAAATCTTTGCAGGGACCGAGGATTGAACCCCGGACGCCAGCATACAAGTCTGACACCTTACCCACTAGACCGCCAGGTCACCGACTACTTCAAATAAATAATTATGTTTTCCCATTAAGGAAAAAAACGTAGTGACCTCACACTCAAAACCCAAATTAAATATACACTTGTCTCGAACAAAGTGTGAAACAGAAAAAATAAATAATCCAACTACATATCAGTCAACCGAAACTTTGCCCCCCCTCCCCCCAAAAAAAAAGATCACACACAAAAACCTTTAAATGCTCAAGTGAAAATTTATACCTCTTATAAATAAAGTTATATTTCTCATAATGCCCCTGAAGCAAAATTAAAAAGAAAAAAAAAACTTTCCATCTTCTAATATATGGCCTGTAATGTTTCAATGTTGTCTTAATTAGAAGTAAAAAATATAGATTTATTAATTATACTCTATACTGAAAAGAAATCCGCCTGAGATCGTAGCACGGATTATAACCCTTGAGAGAGTAATAATTTATATTAGCCGCTCAGGCGTGCGCATTCGTGCCATACATAAACAAAACAACATCGGAACATTGGAGCCACAATCGTGCGGTTACTTCCTATTCTTTTATTGCTCCGATATATCGATAACGATCGATATTTTAGTACCAGCACGCACACATGAAGCTATGCGGTCTCTTTTTAGGGGGCGGAGAGGGTTGATAACATTTCCAAGAACCATGACTTAAGTGCAATTTTTTTTTCAATGCACAAAACAAATGTTTTAACTTTTACCAGGATTTCCACGGACTTGGCATTATTATTAATTAAGTTGTAACTTTCAAATTTGAATTTCGAATATGACAAGCTTGGTTGAAAATGAATTGAAACACAATTTTTACCCTAGTCTTTTTTTTTTGTATGCACTGCGTCTTACTACCCGTCTAGGCTATTCGAATATTTACACCAATGAGGTAGGGATTAAAAAGGTAAAAGTTTACCCGAAGTGTACCCAAATTTGCATGGAGGGAGAGTGATAAATCATTCATGAAAACCACCTTCAGTGTATCCTACTGGGTTACGAGCTCTGACCTCCCCGTCATCGGTAAACCAGACAATACGAGACTAGCTCATTTCTCCTGGTACCCATCGGTAAGTGTTTTAAAGTAACTACAGTAGCCCCAAGGCTTCTTTGGTGCTATGTGACAGCTGACGGTTTTGAAAAGTCACCAGACCAAATTATGCATCCCTACGCCGAACCATATGATCTGCAAAAACATGTGTCTAACAGCTATCACTTCTGACAGTCAAAATTTAGGTATATACCTAATACCTATACCAAGACCTATATACCTGTATGTTTTAAGTTTTTAAAAAAGGTTGAAATGTAAAAACAAAAGCTAAAGACGGAAAACCAATCAGAGAGCAATATTTATGTTTTTGTTATTTATGGGTATTTACTGCGAGATAAGTTTTTTCTTGTATCACCGCGTCTTACTTCCTGTTTGGGTTATCATATAATATGATAAATATGATAATTACCCTAACGGTGTAAGGATGAATATGAAAGCATTTCAGAGGTTATCTACCCGCATATTTCTGGAAAGGAGAGTGTGAAACCATTTAGGAGAAACCACCCTCAATACACCTAACCGGTATTCGAACTCCGATATCCTCGTCATCAACAGGTCAGTATAACAAGAGTGTGATGCCGGCTTAGACCATTCAGACACTGAAACTAAGTAAATCGTCAATCCTATTTTATTTATCGTGTTTATAAGGAACCATTTCTGTGGCCGCATGGTCTAAGGCGCTACTCTTGCAACAGACTAAACCGTCATTGAAAGAAGGGGGGGGG
>CABFOV010000146.1:114886-131849 GCA_902141375.1 Timema poppense
TTTTTTCTTCCGTTTCTCGTTCCCCCCCTCACTGTATTCTGTCTTTTCCCTTTCCTCTGTACGTTCTGTATTTCCCTACGGTCATGGCGACCCTTTACTAGCGATGGGGTGGGTTTTTTGAAAATTTTCCCACCCCATACCTATAGTGGTAATTTTCAGGCCGCAAGGCCGCCAAATCCTTTCATGTTGTGATTGTTCGTATCCCTATGTCGTGTCCGTTTTCGAGAGCCCTTCGGGGCTGGTGTTAATGTTTGTCCTTTTATGTTTCCCATGTTTTATTCATGTTTTCGTGTTTATGTTTACCGTTTATTGATAATAAAACCATATAAACAAACAAACAACAAACACATCTTTTCAATATTGGACGCAAAAATTATGTTTGTATTTTCTAAAAGAGCCTTCCTTTGAATATTGTACTGTAGAGAGGAAAACATCTTAAATATTTGGGTATCCCGTGTAAATGTTGTGTGCTCGCTTAATAATTTTTATACAACTTTGGTACATACGGAGGAAACCTTCAAAGACCCCTCTGGTGTCTTCTTCCTGACCTAAAGGTGTTCAAAGCAATTAAAGTATGAACGATTTCAGGTAAATAGGAACATACATACATGAATAAATACATGCATGCATATACATTCACACATATACATACATACACACATACATACACACTCACAACATATACATACACACATACACACATACACATATATATATATATATATACACACATTCATAGACCCAACATATACATACACATACATACACACAACATACATACACATATACTTACATACACATAAATGTATACATACATACATACATACATAATCACAACATATGCATACACATACACACATACACATATATATACACATACATAGACCCAACATATACATACACACATACATATACATACACATACATACACACAACATACACACACATATACTTACATACACATAAATGTATACATACATACATAATCACAACATATGCATACACATACACACATACACATATATATACACATACATAGGCCCAACATATACATACACACATACATATACATACACATACATACACATATACTTACATACACATAAATGTATACATACATACACACAACATACATTCATACAGACACCTATACTTACATACATATACATACACACACATACACACTCACAACATATACATACACATACACACATACACATATATATACATACATAGACCCAACATATACATACACATATACTTACATACACACATACATATACATACACATACACATACATACACATACATACACACAACATACATATATACATACATACACACAACATACATTCATACATACACCTATATTTACATACATATACATACATACACACATACATACATACATAAATGAATACATACATAATACATATACACATGCATACATACATATACACATACATAATACATACATGCATATATACACACATACACACATAAATACATACATAATACATACATATACACATACATACATACATACATATACAAACACACATATAATCACACCGTTTCCCTACGGAGTAAGCAAGAAACTGTGGATACAGCTAAAAAAATATGCGTGGTGTTAACAGACCAGAGTTTTCACACAAGTTTTAAATTATCATACACAGAGAAAATCAATTAATTAGCCCTAACTATGAGCCTACCTTTGAGAATAGTGACTGAGAATACCTGGCGTGATGAGATGATAGTTGGGGCGCCTCAATCTTGTTTCTTGATCACTTATTAATTATTTCTCACGAGAGGGTTTCATGGCTTTGTGTCCCGAGGTTAAAAGACGCTTTGATAACAGTTTCACCCGTTATGATTAGAAAAGCGCGGTACGATTGAGCCTTGAGTCATTAGGCTATAAGGGCGGGAATCGGATCAAATAACAAGACATCAGTGCTGTGCTGACACCTAGTGATAATGAATATAACTAACTAAAACAAAGAATATAGCACAGATGGCTCAGTAGATATATTCATACTAAACACCTTCCTTTTAATCATAATCCTATATTTGCTTCGTCACTCGATCCACACTCAACTTCTAAACATGCCCAAACGAACGTAAGACGCTTCTTTCACATTGATCAATTGGGTTCCCTTTTAAACAGCACCCATTACATTTCTACCTTTTTTATTTTTTAGAACGGGGAAGAGGTGTTTACAAACGAAATTATTATTTTTTTAACTAAGGGGGACGTATAGTGTAAAGTTTGGGTGCCTTTGGACAATAGCGTAAATATCGGGTTTAGTAACAGACATGGCCAAACTTTTATCTGTTCTTGGTTTCGTCAAAGGTGTGCCGGAGCTTGAATCCTCGGTAGGTAGAGCAGTGGTGCGTTAAGTCAAAGGTGTGCAGGAGCTTGAATCCTTGGTAGGTAGAGCAGTGGTGCGTTAAGTCAAAAGGTGTGCAGGAGCTTGAATCCTTGGTAGGGAACAATTTTTTTTAAATACATCATTTCAATATAGTGACAATTTTACGAATCTATTGTATGGATAGAGGCTATTGATTTTGCTTCTGAACAAACAAAAATGCGTTAAACATTAAGAATTAGATATTAAGAAAGAGAAATAAAATACTAGAGAAAGAAAAGAAAGATAGGACTAGGGAAGTTGAGGTTCTGCTATTTTTGGTGAAGCTGCAGGGCATGATAACCATTTGATTCAATACTTTGATACCTTATACAACCTTAATATTCCACTTCAGTGGCCACATGGCCCAAGGTGCTACTCTCAAAATAGACTAGACTGCCGATGACAGAGATCGTGGTTCGATCCCAGTCGGCTGTACCGAGAGTGGTTTCCTCTAAACGGTTTCTTACTCTCTCCATACAAATCCAGGTACACTTTCTATCAATTCAACCTTCCTCGTCCCTAACCCATTAGCGTAATTAGTAAGACGTGGTGCAAAAAAAAACCCTTGGGTCAAATATTATTATACTTATTATTGCTGCTCGAAGGACTTTATTCAGCGGCCTAGATGGCCAGGGGAAGGGGAAGGTTTTAACCCCTTTCAGCCCCGTATTTAAATGTTAAAAAAAAAATCACAGATATATTTTAGATATCTTCTCCAGAAGATGTAGCCAACTCAACGATTTAGCGAACATGTCGTCTAAAACTTAAATTTTAATAAAAAATATTTTCTCACATCACTATTTTATACATTTTCTTGTGCTCCAGTGTTTAGCAGGCTGTACCCCTAAGCTGCTCTCTTACCCAAAATTTCATTCTGGCTACACTCTTGAGTGTTTGCCCCCCTCGCAATCCCCTCCAAGTATATTTTTGGATGCAGCACAGAAACTGCTAACACTTTATAAAGTCACAATTTGCCACCGCCCCATCTACAATCTAGAAATAGAGCTAATATTGAAGGCCCAATTCAATCGAACCCTGGCTAGTAAGGTTTTTTGTCACCGCGTCTCACTTCGCGTTCGGGTTGTACAAACATTAATTATGCACTAATATGTTATGGACGAGCAAGGTTACCTTTGGGGGGAAAAATTGTTTGGGGGAAGAGTGGAAAATCATTTAAAGGAAACCACTCTCGGTAGACCTACACCCGACCGGGATTCAAACCCTTATATCCTTGTGATCGGCAGTCCAATCTATTATGAGATGGATGACGTATAATAGACCAATCGATCATCGAAGTGTGTTAACTATCATTTATATTAAAGGGAGACAGTTTATAAACATAAATTCATGATGAAATATATTCATGCTAAATTATATATATATATATATATATAAAATAATTGACAGTAATTTTACTTTGTTATTATAGCTTGTTGATTTTTGATATATTTTATTAGTCCGGTTAATACTGAACATTTTTTTAACCGGTAGTGTCCGGTTTACAATTGCAATATTACAATACTCACTATCTCATGTTTCATCCTCAGAACATCTTCATCTAGATCGATTAAATAACCAAACTATTATATTTTTAGTTACGGTTATAGCCGCATCTAGATATCATGTTCTTTTACATTGAAAAATGCCAAAGGTAAATCATAACTAATTTGGCAGCAGTGCGCTCTAGCGTATGGTCTCTACTATAAGTTCTCTCATTTTACAACTTTACAACCTGATCGATCGTTTCAATTTTAAGCTAGCTGGAGAATGTACTACTATCGCATTCTTTTTTTAATCTACGTAACTAATATACAGTGCTGCCAACTGTACGATCTGGATACTACTTTTGATATAATTTTGCCACCCTTACAAACCAATTTTAGGATATTTTCTAAAAGTAATATCCTGTGACTCTGCTATAAATTAACAAATTTTACATCACTTTTTTTTTAAATGAAAATTGGTGGTTTTATCAGTATAATGTCAGAAAGTAGTATCCTACCGGTAAAAGAACAATCCATTTCAAGTCCATGTACTATCGCGAGAAACTATAGCGTTGGCAACACTGCTACTATCTTAGATTAGAATGCTATCGTGTTCAATACGTATCGAAATCATGTCAGTTTTTTGTAAACAATAATATTTATACAAACGTTCTCACTTTCTGTGATTTTGTTAACATTAGTTGATCATTTAAAACATTCTGTGTATGATAGTGACTATATTTTTACACTAGATTGGTGTTTTATTAGCTGAAAACAGCCCTATTATGGCTGAAGAAAGGTAAACAAAAGATTACCGTTGCTTTTAGATCATTTAAAATATCAGCTGTTGTGCCATCATTTCTTTCATTGAGTGTTTATATGTTTTATTTTTTAAAGTCCACACATAAAACATATAATCCATCAAAATAATTTTATCTTTTACTTTAATAACCTATTAAATGTTTGACAGTCTTAGGTTGTTTTTTTTAATTTCCTATATTAATTATGTCTCTTTAGAACCTACCATTGTTTTGCATGTATTTTTTGATAATAATATGATGTTCACGTAATGTATTGTTTTGTTTAAGATGCTAATGAGTGTCAAATTGCCCATACAAACATGTTTATTGTTAGGTTAATTTGATAGCCTTTCTTATTTGTGTTTATAGCACACTATTTTGATATACAAACATGCATAATTTAAAAATACTCCAGAGCAAAGGAATATCCACAAATTTAGTTAAGAGGGTTTGTAAGTTTGAGAGAGGGAAGTCAAACCATAAAATAATAAAAAAAACATTATCTTTTGAGTGATGGCAGAAAGCATCGAAGGCCAGTTGAAGGTTGTTTATTTTTATTTTTAAATGACTAAGCACTAGTTTGGTCCCACTAATTAAGATACAGTAGCCCCATGGCTTCTTTGGTGCTGACTGACAGCTCACAGCTGACGGCTTTGAAAAGTTACCAGACCAAATAATGTATCCCTACGCTGAACCATATGATCTGCAAAAAGGGTAAGGTGTCAGACTTCTGTGCTGGCGGCCGGGGTTCAATCCTCGGTCGCGGCAAAGATCTATCTGATTACCAAACCCTTCCTTCACCTCTGACAAGACATCTTGTGAATGTGGGAAATGCCAGGCCTCCACCGTGGTTCGGATTCCACGTTAAACTGTAGGTCCTTCATTTCATCACACAATCATCCTACCATTACACATTAGCGTAAGTGTGTATAACCCGAACGGATAGTAAGATGCAGTGATAATAATAATAATAATAATCTGCAAAAACATGTGTTTAGCAGCTGTCACTTCTGACAGTCAAAATGTAGGTATGCACATAGGCATACCTTACAAATTTGTACCTAAAGTATATTTTTATCAATTATTATGATGCATTTAGTGAATCCATGGTAGGCCTACTTCTTTTATTAACTGTCCTCATGTTGGGGTAGGGGTTTGCTCTAAATCGACACTAATATCACACTGACAGAGCTAGTGTAGAACCAACCTATTCGTGTGGCATACTCAACTAATCTGAGTATGGGATTCAAGTTTCACCCGGATATAGTTTTTACTAAGTTGTTTTTCATCATCTTTTCAGATGATTGCTGGCGAAAATACTCAAGATTATTTACCCCTCTGATTCCTTATACCCTACCAACCCTTGTGAACAGCATTAACATTAAGGATGTATCCGAATAATCCAAGGCTTTGTAGTCAGACCCTTGAGTTTTGGACTTGATGCAGTCTTGATAATTTTACACTTCTCGTGCTGTTCATAGCAAAGACTGCATCAAACTATTTAAACAGCAACACACTTGGGCCCGCAGTGCTGCTTCCAACCGAAGATCCTAGAAATTATGTAAACGCCATCCTTATTTAAAATGGCGGAAAACTTAAGTCAGTGCTCTAGCAAACAAAACGGTAATACTAAAACAATTGGGAAGTCAAACAACTGACACCGCGAGAATAGTGCATGGCTGGTGGCCTTCATGTCCATGGTGAGGAATACCTCAAGGAGGGCTCAAGCATGGTGCATAGGCATCCTTCCTGACTATTCGGACAGATCTACACTTGGTTACGTGATTGCCAATGCAGCTGTCAAGGCGACGCCACATAAGTAGACTATTCGGATACAGCTCATATCTTCTAATATCATGATTATTTTTATCATCGCGTCTTACAGCCAGTTCAGGTTATATGTATATAAAGGGTAGGCTTACGAGAGAAAAGGAGGAAAGTTGCATAACACCAATGTTCCAGGATGACTTTAATATCTCAAACCCAATAAGTTGCCTGGCAAATACTTTAGGAAAATAATTTAAATAGTAGTCTTTTAACCATAATCTCAAGTGCATTATAAAGTTATCATTATTGTCTAACAGATGGCAGCACTATAGAGGGAATCTACCCACATTTGTGTGGAAGGGGAGTGGTAAACCATTTAGAAAAAAACACTCTAATTAGACTCGACCAGGATTCAAACCTTGATCTCCCTGACATCAGCAGACCATGATAATTCTGGTGAAATTCAAGCACAATAGCACAGAGTCAACACTTTTAAAAGTGTCGCTGGTGTCTTTGTCTAGTATTGGCTTTGCTAGCTTTGGTTATAATGTATTTCAAAATCATGTGCTGAGTGACTTCTCTCATATGGTAGGTAGGTCTATATGAAAAGCAGACAATACTTTGGATCCAAAAGTAAATTGAAAAAAAATCTTGACTTCAGGTTTGGAAAGTGAGAAATATTTGTGCAGGATGATTCCTCGAGGGCAATGTATGCCTTAGCACTTGGAAGTATTAGCGTATCTTTACATTTATGACTTTACAGTGTTGCCACTCAACATTAATTTCTAATTGATCTCAACTATTAACTTCTACTGGTGCATGTGACATGGCTGTCCATAAATTTATTCTTATTTCAGCCTATAGCCAAGGGCCGAATTTATATTTCCTAAAAATAGTAAAAAAGTCTTCAAAAATCAGGTTATGCTAGTTTTGAGTTCCTTTATAAAAAGGTTCCATTTTTGACAGTGTACACTATTGGTAGGCTTTTGTCATGTGCTTTTTAATTAGGTTAGGGGCCTTGTAACTTTATAACAAACTACAACTTCTTTCTCTTTAAACATTTCAATTGAATTTCTTTTTTAGAGGATCAAAAACACTTTTGTAGTCAAATTGTGTAAAACTTAATAAAGTAAGTATGTCTTTATCTTTAACCTATGTTGAGTACCTAAGTACTATAGCAATAAAGTATAAATTACATGTGCTGAAAAATTATTCTCTTCCTAAAACTATAATATTATAATTTATGTGCTGTAGGTAGGTGTATTAATTGGAATGGTAAGCTTTACATTTAAAAAACTATCATTTATTTTAAAGTGAAAATAACATTTCAAAATGTTCTAGAAATGGCGGGGATGGTGGCTGGTGGGGTTCTTGGTACAAGGCTGCCAAAGATAAGGTAAAATATTGTAACTGTTTGCTGTAAATTACTTTAACTCTACTTCAACCCAGTGGTGACATCTACATTGCTGGAGCTTTTGAATCGCCCCCTCTATTTTATTATCGAGAGGACTAATTACACCATGTGGTTACAAAGTAGCTCCTCGTAAATATATGGTCATAAGCTCAAGGTACAGTATCTCAAGTTAGTCTGCCACATTGTTGAAAACTAAGTCATTTTGGTCAATTATTTGTACTCCATTTGTGCTCATATGTGCCCAAACATGAACATTTGTGCTGTAAAATTAGGCCTTCTAAAGAACATTAAAATGTGGCAGGCCAACTTAATTGTCTGTAACAGTTATGAAATATTGAGTTCAAGTTGACCCGCCAGATTAGATATTCTCTAGAATGCCTAATTTTATAGCTCAAATATTTATGCTTGGACACATATGAGCACAAAGTTATCACAATTGAATGGTACAAACACAATAATTGTGTTATGTAGTGTATTTCATTGTCACGGTGGGTTAGCTTCAGTCATGTGCAGACCACTATAAAATATTTTAAAAATCCAAGTGTCATCCATTCACCATACCCTTTACTGAGCTTCATGAATTTATATTGCTTCAAGCAAAGTTTATTTTTAAAATAATATACCACCAGTATCTATAAATTTTATTATCGTATGCTTGAAAATTTCACAAATCAGCATTGATTAAGGGCTAGCAGTTTAAGTACTTTGTTCGAAGTTGTGAATATTAGGAACATTTAGTGTATTAAATAACTACTTTCCTAGAAGATCACAAAAATGAAAAAACAAAAAATAAACACAATTTAGTCAATTTAATTAATTTAACTTTTACTAAGTTACATTTTCTCAAAATATTTGCATCATAAATACTTTACTTTGCCAGTAAAATAAAATGGGACCTAGAAGTACTGTCATCGATTATTGAGGTTTAAATTTATCAACTTTTTTTTTTTGCGATGCCTAATTTATTTTAAAGACAAGACTTGGTGATATATGAGAGGGACGATTGTTTTATCTTAACAAGTGTTGAATTGTTTTGTCACCGGGCAAATGTTTTGATGCTTGTTCACAGTCAACGGAAGTGTTGCAATTTGTGAAGCGGGACCTGGACGAGTTCTCAACGGCCGTCAAGAGTGAAGCGAGTAACGTCGTCAACACCACCACCTCTGCGCTCAAAGACAAACTAAAGGTCAGATAGTTCAGATGGGGAATAAAACGTTGTTTCTTTACTTACTTTATCTATGGCATTAAGAACTTGAAAGCCAAATGCCGCACTTACAAAAGTACGCCACCTATCCTTATCTAGAGCTAGTTTCATCCAGCCCACCTGATTACATCCTGGCCCTGTCTTGAGCTAGTTCCATCCAGTCCACCTCATTACACACTATCCCGATTTTGAACTAGTTTTATCCAGTTCACCTTATTAAACCTTATCCCTATCTTGAGCTAGTTATATCCATTCCACCTCATTACACCCTATCCCTAACTTGAGCTAACTCTATTCAGTCCACTTCATTACACCCTATCCCTATCTTGAGCTAGTTATATCCATTCCACCCTATCCCTATCTTGAGCTAGCTCTATTCACTCCACCTCCTTACACCCTATCCCTATCTTTAGCTAGTTCTATCCAGTCCACCTCATTACACCCTATCCTTATCTTGAGCTAGCTCTATCTAGTCCACCTCATTACACCCTATCCCTATCTTTAGCTAGTTCTATCCAGTCCACCTCATTACACCCTATCCTTATCTTGAGCGAGTTCTATATAGTCCACCTCATTACCCTACATCCTCTTTAATGTTCAAAACTATGGCCAGACTGAATTAAATGTCTGGACCACCAAATAAGAATATTTGGAGTAGCCCACTTGGATAACTAATTGGATAATCCTGGTCCATACCCTCATAATCACTTTCACTTCTATATTTTTTCTAAACTCATTCAAATAATCCAAATTTTTTTTAAATTTATACTACTATAAACAACCCAGCCTTACATTCTTCAATTCATATAATTTGGAAGGTTGGGAGAGTATTTGCCCCTGCCACATATTGTCTAATTGTATAATCTGATGTGATATATAACTTGATACCTGTCTCACATTAACCCTTTAAGCTGTTACTTGTTCCAGTTGGACGAACCAGAGTCAACAGCAAGTAATGTGAAGCGAAGTATGTCAACCTTTTTTGACACCGTCAGCAACGTGTTGAGTCCGTCTCCAGAGGATGATGACCAGGAAGCCATTGTCATATTTGACTCCCAACCTGTCGTCATGACTAAACTGCAGGTATGACAAGGCTGGATAGTTATTTTTAAACTTGATTGGGCCTGAGAATGTAGAACTACTCAAAACTCGTAATTACTTTCACAGTGTCTAAGTATTTGATTTATAATGAAGATTAAATGTTTAACCCCACCACGATTCAAACCAATTATTTTTTAAAGTACGATCCCTCATCACAAACCACTAAATAATGTTTACAACTGCCACCTTGTAGCAATAATTTGTTTAAAATTTAAACAACTTTGAATAGCCTAGTAAATATTACAAGTTTAATTTATGGTCAGTTCTTGAACCAGAAATAAAAATATAAACTTTCATTAATAATACTTTTTTGTGAAATTCGGAACTTTAATTCAATTTAGTATTGTTGCACAAGTTATTACTGTAAATTTTATGATCAGACAAAAGGAGGTATTGGGGAGCTCTGGCTACCAAGAAATACCTAATATCTTAAAATTGAATCATATTAATCAAACTCAAATTATCATTTTTTTAGATAAAATAAAAAATTCCAAAAAACTTGTTCAAAAATTTCTCAAGTCTTGAACAAATTTTTAAGTCTAGTTCAAACAGCTATTAAAACTTAACTCAAAACTCAAATTTATGAGTACTTACATACCCCAACTAACTAAATCACACTGTTCGACACGATAATTTTTATCTTTCCATCCAGGCCAAACATCATACATTAGTACTGGACCCAGACACATACCTGAAGGACCCCGAGGAAAGTGTCAGCAAACAGTATGAGGCATGGTTAGGAATCTTAGAGGATCAGATAACCCCTGAACGCCTCACTCGTCTCATGACCGCAAACCCCGACTTGCACATGCAGTACTCGCGTCTTGTTCCTGAACTGGTAATTACTCGCTACTACAACTTAGTTTTCTCTTAGTATCAGTCTGTGAACTTTGTTAAAGGCTTTCTCGGGGTATTTAGAGATGTCATAGTTAATCTATTTCTTAACTCTAATTATTAAATGTTAACATTAATTTTTCGATTCTCGGTTGCTTATTATTAGAGACATGCAAAAGATGTGGTTATTTTTAGGGAAAAAGTGATGTTATTTTTCTCAAATATTATATGCTGGAAATGATGTAATTATTAATGTTAATACGAGTTGAATTAGTGTTCATAAAAAAAAACTAGTACTAAACTGTCTACAATTTTCGTTCAAATTATTAATGTTAATACGAGTTGAATTAGTGTTCATAAAAAAAAAACTAGTACTAAACTGTCTACAATTTTCGTTCATATTATGTAGTTAACAATTTATTAACATATTTGGAGAAAAATCAAATATAAATAAGCGCAAAAGATTTCATGCTTAATAACATCAAACTTGATATCTCAAGCTCATTGCATTCAAGTTTTACAAATAGCAATATCAAAATTATGGATTATCAATTTATGTTTTGACCAAACAATAATAACATTGAAACATATCATCATAGAAGACTAAACTACTATCAAATGAAGAGGAGGGAATAAAAATAATGAAGATGTAATTTTGCCAAACATAACATTTTACACTTAATAATATCAAACTCAATATCTCAATATAATTACTTTCGAGTCTTACAAATAACAATATTGAAATAATCGAAAATCAATTTAGGCTTAGACCTAACAATATCAACACTGAAACATGTTGTAATAGAAGAAAAACTATCAAATAAGAGGAAGGGAATAAAAATCAAGACGATATAATTTTATTTTGCCAAACATTACCGCCTATTAAGCTCCATATTGTCCTTGCTTGGACCTAGCATGAAATCTTTTAAAAGCTGACAACAACGAATCGATTTATCAAAATAAGTATTGTAATGTGTAAAAGTAGAAATCGTGATATTTAATGTTAACCCCCTCCGCCCTCTCTCCCCCCCTATCCCCCACCTCCCAAAGTATAAATCCGTGAAAATACTTATATATCCTGTGATCCGTTTTATGGCTTTAAAATCAGCAAAAAAGGATACTATTCATATAAAGGGACGCCCCAGCACAGCGCTATTGTCAGTGTAACCACATTGAAAATTATACTGCTTGTCGTGATATTTGTCCGAATTACAAATAAATTGTGTTTATTTAGGGGGAAAAACCTTAAATTCGTGTTATTCTTGTGAAAACAGTAGATTCGTGCAAAAAAATTCACGTTATCGCAAATGAAAATTTTGCATGTCACTACTTATTATATACAATTTCAATATTTTTATATATACATCCAGTCTCACATTAGTCATAAGTTATTTATTTATATAGTTTACTGTAAAGTGAAGTATGTGGGGAAAAGACCTCAAGGGAGGCCAAGAAAGAGATGGTAAGAGCAGTTAACAGAAAGTTTATAATTCAAAGGAGACGAATGGAAGAAATTAAAGGAGGAAGGATGATGATTATTATTATTAGCCCCGCATCTCACTACCCATTTGAGTTGTACGCACTTACGCTAATGTGTAATGGTAGGGTGATTGTGAGATGAAATGGAGGACCTAAAGTTTAACGTGGAATCCGAAACCACGGTGGAGGCCTGGCATTCCACACATTCACAAGTTGTGATTAATGCACATCTTGTCAGAGGTGAAGGAAGGGTTTGGCAATCGGATAAATCCATGCCGAGACTGAGGATTGAACCTCGGACCCCCAGTACAAAAGCCTGACACCTTACCCCTAGACCACCAGATCACCTACTACGATGACTACGATAAACAAAACTTATCACCCCATGGCATACCGTCTTGTTTAAATTATTTGTTTTTATTTTGGAATTGCTAGCCTAGCTAAATTTGTAATGAATTTAATTTTCCTACACACTTCTGATGGTGAACCCTTATAATTTACCTCTTTAAGCTATTTGAATTTTTATTTTTGTTAGTATAATTTAAGTAAAAGCTTTAAAAATGTTATTTAAAATAAATCCTGCTACCACTTTTTGTGTTAGTAAATTTTTTTTTTAAATAGAACTACATAAAATAATTAATTTACTGAGATTATATAAACAGAATAATTATTATTGCCTGGTAACATTGTAATGTTTATGTTGCTTGCTATCTGTGTTACTAGTGAGTTGTACCATCGAGTGTGTGGTGTTTTGCAGGTGTCCCACACACTTTTCTGGCAGAGGTATCTGTTCAGAAAAGCTCTACTGGAGGATGACGAGGCGCGGCAAGAGGCAATGGAGCGAAGGGCGGAGAGAGAGAAACAAGCTGCTTCTAACTTCCGGTGGGACAAAGGTATCTGCTCGGCCAACTCATGATTCACTCTCGGTTATCTGTGTTAGAACTTTTTTTTTCACACCCTTTCAGCAAATTCTGTTGGAATTCCTCTGACTCTTTTTCATATTTTCTTTTGGGTATTTTCACCTCGTGTTAAACTATGTTGCTCACTTAAATGATTATAATATTGCATTATCAATTTTAAGTTAATGTTACTGTAGGCACAACCATCTAATTAATAGTTAGGACTCTGTGCAAATGTGGCTATTTCTTATAGTATAAACAAGATTGTTAATAATTGAGTAACATCATGTATTGCCAAAAAAAACTGCTTCTAGAGCTGCAAAGAAGTTAGTTTTTTTATTATTTTATAAATACATCACTTAATTTAATCGATGGGAAAAAAATATGTTGGTGATAAAAAAATGCCTATTTTAGTTTTCTTTAAGAAAACCCTTTTGACTTTATCAGGTACATTAGGTTATATTTGGAGTGACCTGGCGGTCTAGGGGTGAGGTGTCAGACTACTGTGCTATAGGTCTGGGGTTCAATCCTCGATCCCGGCACAGATTTATCTTATCACCAAACCCTTCCTTCACCTCTGACAAGACGTGTTTTAATCACAACTTGTGAATATGGGGAATGCCAGGCCTCCACTGTGGTTCGGATTCCACATTAAACTGTAGGTCCTCCATTTCATCTCACAATCACCCTACCAATTACTCATTAGCATAAGTGCGTACAACCCGAACAGGTAGTAAAACGCGGTGCTAATAATAATATTATTTCTCTTTTACGACACGTCCATTCCTTTTGTCATTGAACTTAGACCGCCAATCTGTCCTGTGCTCTGCATTCTCCCATAATTTTCTTCTTTCTTTCAATCATCTAATATTTGAATCCTCGCCCTTCCTAAGCTCCTCTTCCCCTCAACCTTGCCTTCTATGACATCTATAGAGCAAATGTTTTATAAAGTATTGACAAGATTTTTTCTTATTCGAGCTTTAACCATAACTATACGAGTTTTGAAACCTTCCAGACTTGGACTTTGCCTCAAACATAGATTTGACAGAGGAGGAGCAGATTAAGCTCCTTGCAGAGTACGAGAAGGAATGCGCAGACAAGAAACTAAAGGGTGAGGTCGATGATCCCTTACTAGGTATGGACCTACAGGATAATCATTATTCTTCAGGTGGGTTATGATTATTAAAAACTAATTCCAACCAAAAAATAAAAAATTATCTGTCTGTCATCTTGTCTGAAATTTTTTTAGATCCTCGAATTAAATATCTTTAAAAATTTGAAGATTCGAGAAGACCATTTAATATATATATGTATATATATCCATTGCCACTAGCATTTATATGCAGCTGTGCCACATGATGATTGGTATAATAATTACAAAAATATACATTTTGTATTATATATGGAAGAAGGTATAGGAAAGGTGGATAGAAACATATAAAATTGACGAACACATGTTTCTAGCCACCTTTCCTTTACCTTCTTCCAAATATAATACAATTACCTCATAAAGTGAAAAAAGGTTTTCCTTATAGAGATATAAAAATATACAAATGAAAACAGTTTAAGAAAATACCATAAAATATAAATGAAGGAAAAAAGTAAACTTGGAATGATAAATAGGCTAGACCTTGAAAAAAAAAACAAGTAAACTTATTTGTTCATTTATCCATCTGCTCTTCACTATTTTTGTTCACATAGTTACACATCAAACAACTTAAATTTACAATAACAAGTAACCTTGAACAAGAATGGTGAAAAGAATATGAAAGTATGAAAGTTTACTTTTGCCTAGTAGCTTCAAGTGGCTTATAATATAACTTAAGACTATGACAGGCACAACATCTAGTCCCCGGCCTTTAATTTATCACTATGAAAGGGTGAACCCATATTTCACCAATGATAAATTTTTGGCCATGCCGGGAACCGAACCTTAGCTCAGCAGAGATACATGCTCTCGACTCAGCTAAGGTCTTTATCACTTACATTACATTATATTATTGTATAATATGGAAGAATATATTAGACAGACAGTGTTTTTACACTGTCATATCGTATGTTTCCAAGCCATTGGGCGGGCAGTAATTCATGTCATTACATATGGAAGAAGGTACAATTAAAAGATAAACATAGTTCACAATTTACATTGATGCCACTGGACAAAGAAATTACCATTTTTATGCATCAAAAGAGTGTAGAGTCACTTTCTACCTGATGAAGCTGTATGCGACAGTGAAATCTTGAAGAAATCAGATGTGTTTGTGTAAATACTATTTATTCCATTAGCGTTTCGAGACCAACAAACCTGCACAAAGAAAATCTGGGCTGCTATTGTTTTAATTATTAATGATTGCCCTTAATTTTTACCTCAGTATTCTATTTATTCACTAACATTTAATATATCGACCGGATATTCCTCATGATTTAATCGTTGTCGGTGCTGGTGGGGTTACTTAAAATGCTTCCACTTAATTCTAATTTTTTGCTTGGTTCATTCGCTATTGGCACTGGAGCATGCAAATAAAAGAAAATTGTGTTAACAATGCTGCTACTGTAATTGTCAGGAATGGATGTGCGTATGGTGAAAAGTCAATCAGAGCCAGTTATGACCAAGCCCTCTCCTCCTTCGCCCGGGGAGCTCAAGGTCAGAGAAAAGAGGGACATGGTGATTATCGGTGACGGGAGCAGTTGCCAAACCTCTTCCAGCGGTGATAAGGGTGAGTTCTCATTCCAATAACATGATGAAACGTTGTATGATTTCATTGGGAAGTCTGTTATCTTAAAACTGAAAATTCATGTTGCCATAATGGTGGAAAAAGAAAATACAATTGTATTTACATACTTAATCTGTTTAGTTAATTATATTGTATACGCTTATCCAACACATATTTTCACTACTCATGTTCTCATTTATTGCTTAGTTGTCATTGTAGAGCATTGATCTGGTAGCCCCATCTATTAGTTTCAATATGAAGTATTCAGACTGGCTAAAAGTTCAGTGGTTATTTCATAGATGGCTTTACAATAACTTATTGATATATATATATATATATCATATATATAGAGAGAGAGTTTAGTAATAAGTTGTCAAAGACGTTGTTTTTTCGAAGTAAATTCTAAATTTACAAAGCTTTTCAAAACACTAAAATGTTCCTTTAAATAAGTTCTATTTCCACGAAAGGTCTCAACTGTGGGTGGTTTTTCCAAAATGCTTTTCCACTCTCTAGCTTCATGCAAATGTGGGTACACTTCCTCTAAATTCAACCTTACTCATTACTAACTCATTAGCGTAATTATTATATATGCGTATAACCTGAACATTTAGTATGATGGGGTGTTAAAATAAACAGAGTTGAGTTACAAATATTAAAGAAAATGACTCCCCTCTAGAAAAACTTTGGTCTCTATATAACATGGGTTGCCACCTAATCGAAAAATAAAAAGAATTTCACAGAAAAAAAAATTAATTTGAGACATTAAATGTCATGCTAAAGTCTTTGTTTGGAATATAAAGTGAACGTAAGAACTAAGCAATCTTATTTGAACACCTATCTTTCACTCCCCCCCCCCCCC
>CABFOV010000146.1:131879-152060 GCA_902141375.1 Timema poppense
ACTCCCCTTCATACATTAAGTTGTACAACGACTGCATATGTATCTCTGTCAAGCTAAAATAATATTGATTCAGACACCAATTGCTCGACTTCACACTCGTCAATTTTTTTTATGAAAAACGAAATTTCATTCCACTCTACTTCAATGTAAGTCGTCAGAAAAATTGAGAATTTCTTTACGAAAATATGGAAAAATATGAGGTATGTTGCAGTAAGAAAATAGTGGCAGCCATTAAAATTAATCACTTCAATTTAAGATTACAAATCTTAGAACAAAAAAATTTACCAGGCAAAAAATTGTTAGATTTTGTTTTGTCTGAAATTTTTATTAAAGAGCCAAGTTCCTAAACCAATTTCACTTGAATTTTTGGGGGGGTGGGGAGGTGTTCAAATCTGAATTTTTGTCACATCCTCAAATCTTGACTATTCTTAAGGATTTGAGAGATTCAAGGATTGGAGGGTTCCATCCTTAATATTTAAATGTCAACTCAAAGGAGTTTTTGTTCAGTCCCCTATACATCTCTTGATTTGTTTTTCTGCCAGAAAGCAACGATGAAGACTGGGAGCGAGAGTTTGACCTTGAGGATGAGCCAGAAGCTGAGCTGACGACAGCAAATAAATCATCATCCATGATAGAGCTCAAGCCTTAATATAGAGCCATTAATTGGCAACTAGCAGGCTGAACTTTCCTTGTAGCGCCCAGACGTCATGTTGATGGCAATATGAACACTTACTATCATGCTATAATTTGCAATTTATTTCATCTATAACACCAACCTTCCGAGGAAGCATTTCAGGTCCATTAATATGTAGTTTAAGAAACCACTGCATGTGTCATGTTTCTGCAAATTTAAATCTAATTTTAATTTTGGCATATACTAGTAACTAGAATCATCACAGTTTACCATATATTTCAACAAGAAAACTTTCCTTGCTTTGGGTAAATGGACATCTGGTTTGATTGATTTTTCAATTTTGTCTCATATTGACATTTATATTAAGTGAAACTTCCGTACTCTGGTTACATATTTTATAACTATAATGATTATGCCTTATGATGATGATGAATTATTTCAGCTGACATCAACATGATGTAAATTCGTGTTTTGAGCAATGTGTGTATGTGTGTGTGTGTGTGTGTGTGATGTGTGTGTGTGTGTGTGTGTGCGTGTGTAACTTACTGTAGCTTCTTAAGCACAGTAGATTAAGACCCATAACATTACAACTTTCAAGAGCTGCAAGAGTAAGGACTAGACAGTAAAAAAAAGTTGTTAAATTATGAGCTCTAAAGGTGCATTAGCAGTTTGACTTAATTTTGTTGCTATTCAGGATGACTACAGAATTACAAAGATAAACTTTCAACCAAATGTTTTAATTAATTTTATTTTTAATAATATAATAACTTCATGGCATCGGCCCGCGGGTTATACTGACCGAGTGGCCGCCCGTGTGTTGGTGAAGTTATTGCCAACTTTTGCAGATAGAGGGAGTCATGTAGTCGGCATAATGGACCCTCTGGCCGTTAATCTAAATTTTCTAGATCAGAGCTATTTTTTAATTCAAGTAGCTCTTAATTTGTCCTCGTGAGGCTAAGTTTAACCCTGTTCCAAACCCACTACTTCACAGAAAAATTCAAAGTGCCTAGGATCGAACCTAGAACCTCTGGATCAGTAGCTGAGAGCTCTGACTATTATACCACAGAGCCACGTTCACCAGAAATATTGTATATCCATGGAAAGACGAATAATTCACACTACAAATATAAAATGTCGACTCGTCCTTGAATGCAGTTGGATATTGAAGACATGCAAATTTAATTGCTTCAGAAGGAGTAACAGCTTGAAATTAAATTTAATACTTTGACAAACACCTTATTGCACTTGTGTTCAAGTTAAAGTTTTTATTTGTGTGTAGGCATCCTGTTATTATATGTTTATCATGTGAAGTTATTGTGTGTTAAATTGATTTGTTTTGTAGACAACAATTTTTTTCACTGAACATTTAAATTTGGAGTGAACTCTATTTGTAAATTAGGTGTAATACTAATAATCGTTAAATTTTTTATTCGGTTATATGTAAATGAAGGTACAAGAAAGATATCATAGAAACATATAATCTACTTCAAAAAGCAAAAAGAAGGTTTGTTTCCTTAAAGAGATTGTATCAAATATTTTATTCGAAATAAAAACAAATTAAAATCACATCTCATACCTTTCTAGCAAGTCTTTTATTAAAACAATTCAACTCTTAAAATATATTAATGCTTTATTAATATTTAAAATAGCTTGCTTGTGAATTTTTTTAATAATTAATTTTGAAAGCTTATTAACAGAGCTTTGTTTTCTATTTTATATGTGGTTATAATCTATTAATTTCTATTGACTTTTTTTTTATAAATATTCTATCTTCTAAATGTGCTCTTATTACTCTTTCCTTTTTTTCTTAAACATTCTACATCTATTTCTCTTCCCTATAGTAAGCATCTAAGGGTTTTAGAGATGATCTTGTATGCATAAGGTATATATATTTTTAAATATTCTGTAAAAAATATTGTCACTTTGTTTATTGAAATGCTGTAAATATAGATATTGTATTTGTAAATAAGGTTGGGGTTCTGGGTGATATTGTGTGGTTTTTTTTATTAGTAAGCTCTCAAGTTAATTGCCATGTTCATAATAGAAATAATAAAATCACAAAAATATTTTAATATTTCCAATGCTCTAATATTGTCTAAATATGGCCGTCTTGAACAATAGAAGCCGATCTAAAAACCATCTAAACAAAACAAGAACTGGTTGTAAAATAATGTGACATAACTAAATATTGAAACGGCTCTCTTTCCCTCTCTCCCTCTTTATAACCAAGATTTTATTATGATCAGACTGTTGGGAATTGAATTAAATGCCTAGTATTAAAATTAAAGTTCCCTTTTAGTGCCATGTCTATTCCAGAATTTCCACGCAAAGAATCGAAGAATGCCACAGCTATTTCCTCGTTTTTATAAGGGTTTGCAAGAAAATTCGCCAAACTTTTATTTATGAAGCGATTGTTTTAATTTTTCTATAATTTTAATCTGTATGTACTGTTCTTTAGTAATAATAAATTAATACAATTTAAGTAAAATTATTTAATTTCTAAACTTTAAATTTATTTATTTTCAAAACTAATGCTAATTAACATATATAAAAAAAAATATATATATATTGTAGTGCATTTAGTTTTATACAAGAAAATATGATTATAAATAGGAATTACGGGAATTTTTATTTGATATATTAGATATTTTTGGGTCGTTATTGCTTACCTTACAGTAAGATTTATTATATTGCATACCTTGTGAATAAATATTTAGGTCTACACGTAATGAATGCATTTTTTCAACAAACTTTTATAATGAATAATTTAATAATATATACATTTATAAAGTCATGCCTATTTATTATTATTATTATTATTATTATTAGCACCGCGTCTTACTACCCGTTCGGGTTATACGCACTTACGCTAATGTGTAATGGTAGGGTGATTGTGAGATGAAATGAAGGACCTACAGTTTAACGTGGAATCCGAACTACAGTGGAGACCTGGCATTCGTCATGCCTATTTACTTACATTGGTAAAGAAATCTTTTTATTCACAAGACATAAGATAAAAATCTAAATAGTATATTTTTCTAAACTCCTAACAATGTAACCCGTACAATTGAAAACTGTTTACCAAACTATTTACATCAGTATGAATGTGAGCCACACTTATGTTTTCCATGAAGCCCGTATGTAAACCTGCGTTGCACTTAGCACATTAAGTATGTGACCGTCCGCCATTGTAAATCTACTGAACTCCCAGTTCCAATAACTATTTATGGTTGATATATGTTGCCAACCTTATGTTCTCTTTCCAGTGGTATATTACACTATTACACTATCTATTAGATAAAGCGAGAACTAGCTCAAATCTGGAGAGCCAGCCTCATTGGTTCTGGTACTTTTAACGGTAGTAGGCGGAGCCGATCAAATTGGCTCGTGGCACTAAAAGGGTTAAATAACACTGCTACATTATACATTTGTTGAACTCTTGCTAAACATAAGGGTTATTGCCAAGTATGTGTAAAGTAATGTTAACATTTACAAAATTAAATTTCAAATAATGTTTCGTATTTATGCGCCTCTAACCTTATGTGTGCTTCTTTACTTGGTACTCTGAATGATCAGGCAAACCTTATTAAAAATGGAGGTTATTGCAGAAATATTTGTAAATTCAGTTTGTTATCCCTCTTGTTTCGGGAGGGGGGGGGTGTAAGAGTTACATCTATAGGTCCAGGCGACTTTGGTGGTCAGATACAGGTCTCGTGGGTGGGGGTAAAGAAGGGAGATGAGAAGGTCACGGTGAGAGGAGGTAGGAAAAGAGGATTATTAGACAATTTTTGCTCTTTAAAATAATCAACAACTTATTCGCTCTTTGGAGACAGGTGGCGTACCAGAATTTGGTAGCCATTGAATTCTGCGCGAGAAGTCATTGTGCTTTATACCCACCACTGCTGCCTGATCTTGTCCAATGGGAGAAAACGGGAGTTTCCCATTGGCGCATAAGACCGGGATAGACAGTGGCCGCCAAGTGGGCCAATAGCGTAGGAAGGAGTGTTTTCATTGGCGCAGAGAAAAGAGTGGAGTGACCTAGGCAGCAGAGAGGGTGTTGTTTGGGCGGTCTGTGCAAGTGTGGCGGTTCTCCGTTGCCAAATCCTTCAACCCCACTAGATTTTAACCCACAAACCTCGGCCCCGAGACGGAGCTCTTTACCCCAAGACTACCAAGGTCGACCAAACACAGCTATGGTTAACTATGTCACTGGTTTAACATTAAAACAAGCAACGTACCCGATATATATTTTGTAGCTTTTTGGCTACTTACCTCTATGCGACATGTTAGTGCACGAGGGAGGACCCCAATGCAAATTCAGGGCAAACTTGTTTCCACATTGTCATCATCTTTTCATTTCCATTCATTTTGAACAGATGATTTTGTTTTTAAGTAGTTTATTGGTGTTCACAGAGTTTGTTATTATCTGAGGTAGCTTTCTCCTCATTATTACAAACTTGACAATGTTCAGATTCATTGGATCTTTCTTTAAATTAATTTTCACCTGAAATAAAGTATAACCTTCATTTAAATAAGATTTATTTCTTAAAGGAAAACCTTTTTTCACTTTTTGAGGTAGTTTTTAAAATAAATATATATATATATATATACGGGAGAAGGTACAGGAAGTGAATAGAAACAAACACATTATACATTGCTGTCATTGAACAAAGAGGTAATGGCTGCTTCTTGGAGAAAATAAATCATTACCACCCAATCCCCTGACTTAGGTTTAATTCTATCGAAACTTGTCAGTAGAGATTGTGACACACACAATTAAACTTACCAAAAACACAAAAGCATTGGTATCCTCTTTTAGGAAGTTGCATTGAACTCTTTGTCCAGTGGCAACAATGTAAAGTATCTAAAAGCCATATTGTGTTTATTACCTTTTATATGTTTTCTACCCATTTGTACCTTTTTCTATATAAGGTTTAGTTTGTTGTATTTTTCCCCAAAAATATCATTACTAGTTAAAACATGTGTTTTGGAAGGTTCTTGTATTAAGGAACAAGATAATCAAATAATTATAGACAGTGATATGCAGTGCCATATTTAAATGATATCCTTTGAAATAACAAAGCAATGAAACTTTAAAGTTGAGCATGTTTGCAAGTTCCCATAAACTGATCATTTGACTAGATGCTCAAGGGATTAAATATATTGGAACACTTTCATTGCTTTAGAACCTTTCAATGACTGTACATTTTATGTTATAGCTATGTCGTGAGTTTGCAATTATTTCTTTCATCAAATTCTGGTGCTGAAATTTTTATATAAATATAATTCAACAAATGTGCCCATATATATTATTTACCATACAAATGTTCAAATTGGCATGCTATTAAAAGAACACCTGCATAACATTTCTTGGTAAATAGATACATTAAATTATATAAAACAAAAAAAAGGGGGGAATACACACTGCTGGATTTGATAAACATGAAAGTTCAATAGGCTAGAAGGACATGACCATCACACTTAGAAAAGCTCTTTGAAAACACTTTGTTAACAATGTAAAACAATGTAATTTGATAAGGATGTAAATCAACTTGGGAAAAGAAATGAGGTGGGCTTTGATAGAAACAAGTTAGTAATCTCTCAATTCTTCTTTTCTTTAGCCTTACCTGTTCGGGTTATTTATGCAATAATTACGCTAATGGTTTTAGGGATTAGGAAGGATATATTTAGAGGAATTGTACCCTTATCTGTGTGGAAGGAGAGTGGAAAACTAATTTGGAAAAAAAAATCTTCATTATACCTGATCGAGGTTTGAACCTTGATCTCCCCGTCATCTGCAGTCTGGTTGGCAAGAGTAGTTGCTATTAGAGCATGCGCCCACCGAAGAGGATCTCTCGAGTTGTTTTACTTGCTGGAAACAAGTAAACTTATCTTTATTTTTTCATGTTTCTTCTCTTTTTTTTCCAGGTTGACTTTATCCCTAAACACTAAATGTTTACACCATTTTCTTAGTAGTTCTTGAGCGGTTATTTGTTTTTCCAATCAATTTATTCTTTTGTTTTTTTTATATCATTATTGAGCCAAAGTGTGCAGACCTTATCCATTTGTGTTTATTGAAAGTAGATTACTTTTCATAAAGTTAGAATTTATAAGATGATTTATCAATCTTTAGGGCTCTCGGATAAGGTTCTTATTGATCATCATCGTCAACTGTTTCCAGCCTACGGCTGGGTTGGTTTAGAAAGACGCCTCCATCTATCTCTTTTCTTTCACCATCCTTTTCCTCTCACTCACACACTTGCTATTATCTCATTCTTCCATCTCTCTTTAGGTCTCCCTTGCATTTTTTACCCCTGCATACTTAAGCTCTATTATTCTCGTAAGTATTATCTTTTCCATCCTCATTACATCACCATACTACCTCTGCCAAATCGACAGTTTCAGAGCTATAGGCTAATATATATTTATGTAGCTCTTTGACAATTGAAATTGTTTGTAATGATCTTTAGTGGACAAAGATGTTCATATTTTCTCCTTGTTTCTGTAAAAGTGTATATAATTTAATCTATGTCCTTTGATGGAGTGTTTCTGTAACAATGTATATTATTTTGTTTTACAAATCTAACGAATTTTTAGTAAATATCTTTATTAGGATAAAAGAAAGTCTGTGTGGTTGCGCCGTACCATTTATACTAAAATTAAATTTCAATTCAGGCTGCCTGAAAAAATTGGTCATTTCTTTTGAAGGAAGAAAAAAAGAAATTTTAAATAAAATAGTGGCAAACCTGATTAATTCATGAAATATGTAAGGCCTACACATAATTATTTACATTACTTTGTTACATCACAATGTACTCAACTATATTTTCATATTTGTAATAGATGTTCACTCTTTTTATAAACAATGCACAGTATACTTTAGGTGTATCATTATTTCAAAAATGAATGTTTATAATATGGTGTGAACCAAGTCATCAAAATAGTATGCCTAGAAATCCTGAACAACCACCTCTTTTGAAACACACTGGTTCAAATTTCATTCGAAACAAACATTCATTCCTTTAGTGTGAAAACAGTTCACAAAAAAAATAATAGTCCCAGGTGCTGAAAGCTTTGATTGCTTTAAAGTCTGTAAAAATAATAATAATAATAATAGTAAGCAAAAACTCAACTACTTGGTTGTAGTAATAGAATATATATAATTAGCTTGTGTGTTTCCATCAGATTTAGACAAATTTAATTCACATCCCATCCAAGAAAAGTGGTGTTTTTATTAGGAATGGGACCCTCTCACATCCTTATAGGGCCCCTACATGATCAAACTGTCAGTATTAATAAAGTGATGAATTAATACTGACAGTTCGATCATGCAGGGGCATTACTGATTGACTGATGGCTGGACTGACTAAAATACTGATATGATCCGAATTTTCTGATCACATCAGTATCACTCCATCAGTTTTGCAAGTGGTGAGAGAGAATGACCGTATGACTGGCCGTGTGCGCGCAGGAGCTGAGACTGATAACAATAATGAAGGGAAGACTGACCGTGTACGGTCTCGTTGTAAATAATGATGCGTACCGACAGTCAGATGGTACCTCTTAACACAGTAATATGGTTGAGAAATGGCTAAAAAAAAAAATGTAGATATTAGCAAAAATACTTAAACAAAACGATTATGTTGAGTAAAATTACAATTTGCCGGTGTTGAAGTGAGAAAGCAAAAGAACTAATAATTGTCAAAAGTGAAATCTACTCAAGTTTGGTATTTAAATTAAACCTTAATATTCAATCTCTAATTTACTGGGATTTCAGATCTAACGATCAAGGAATTAAGATTGGCATCTGCCAGGCCTCCACCGTGGTTCGGATTCCACGTTAAACTGTAGGTCCTTCATTTCATCTCACAATCACCATACCATTACACATTAACGTAAGTGCGTATAACCCAAACGGGTAGTAAGACGCGGTGCTAATAATAATAATAATAATAATAATAATAATAAAGATTGGCATCCTTACAAAAAACCAACTTATGATGATTTATTTTCTTCTAGATTTGTTTTTGCTTTCAACAAATAGAATGTTAGACTAGACTGCCGATGACAGGGAGATTGAAGTTCAAATCTCGGTTAGGTGTACTGAGGGTGGTTTTTTCCAAAATGGTTTTCCACCCTCCCTCCACACAAATGCGAGTACACTTTTTCTGAATATAACCTTGCTAGACCTTAAAACCATTAGTATAACTAGTACATAAGCGTATAACTCAGTATTAAGACGCGGGGCTTAAAAAAAAACAAGTATATACACAATATTTTGAACTTTATAGCCCATATTAGATGTTTTGCTTTACTTTTTCTCATTGATAAAATATTTAAACCATTTTAAATGTTATTAATATATATCTGTTGTGCTACCTACTTTATTTTGTTTTAAATAGATTTGATAAAACTTTTTATATTGAATTGCTCCAAGTGAAGAACATTATTGTGCCAATGGGAAGAATTGTAAAACATGTGACTTAACTTCTAAAATAAACTAATACAAAATTTAATGTACATATTTAAAAATATATTTACTTGGCTTCAATAAATGGTATTCTAAATACTAAGTGAAAAGTGATACGTAGCTTTAGCATGTTCAAATATATAAAACTGATTTGCTTCATTTTATAAACATATTTTTATCAGTTTCTTTATGCATGTATAAAATCACTACAGGGTTATTATTTTACTTTAAATGTGGAATAATATTAATGTTCCATTTTTCTTGGGATAATTTGCGGTCCTGTTTTGGTTTGCTTTGTGTCGCATATTCGTTGAGTTGAATGTATATTATTATATTTGTTGCTATACTTGTTTTAAAACACACACAATTAGTAATTTTGCAGTTTGGTAATCTTTAGTCAAACTTTTTTTTCATTCATTTTATGCAAATTATCTTGTAATAAATTTGCTCTAGTACCTAACCTTTATCTAGAATTCTGACCAACCTCTAAATGATTGTGCTTTAAAATATTTGCATATGTTTATCATATTGTGCTAATAGCAATTAATAATGTTTCTTCAGATGGTGAGGCAGGATAACTTTTGTTATAAGATTACACAAAAAGACTCCTATGGGTGTAATCATTATGTATTATAAAACAATTGGTATACAATAAAGTTAAATAAAATGTATTATTAAAAATGAGTTGATGTTATCAAAATATTACTACAGTAGAACCCAGATGACCGGCTATCCAAAACTGTATCGCAGCAACGGTTAGTTAAATTCAGTCAAAATAATATTTTTAGTAACCTCACTCTCAGGAAGGTCACTCTTGAGATTTTAAAGAGATCGAAAAATAAAATTTAGACTTAAGCATCTCTCACCATTATAAAAATATATGAACCTCTTCCAAATTTTACCTATGTCACAACCCTTTGTTTACTATTACGTTTTACTATCCGTCCAGAACATATTTTAACTATGCTAAAAGTGTAAGAACGATTAAGATACAATTTAGAGAAAGTGTACTAATATTTTAGTGGAGAGAAAGTGGGAAACCATTATGGAGAAGATACCCTCAATGTTCAGCCAGGATGGTGACCCCAACTCTCCTCTTGGTAAACCAGACTAGATGAGCCTGACGTCTAGTCTTTGTGTTGCTGATGCAGGCTCTAACAACCTAACATCTTATATATATTCAGGGCGACAAAGTTGGAAAGTGTAAATGATGAGATTGATTCTCCAAAAATATGAGTTCTTAGCAATTAACAGTTCTAAGTGCTTCCATCTAGTAACAATTTATAGCATAATTTTGTGAATAAATAAATATATATGAAAAGATATACGTGCAGTGATAAAAAAAAAAGTGCACTGCATATATATATATATATATAGAGAGAGAGAGAGAGAGAGAGAGTAATTATTACATAAATAACTTGAACAGGTAATAAGATGCAGATGATAAAAATTAAGTGCACTGCAGGTTGTCCTAAAACGTTTTAGTGAATTTATATATATATATATACACACACACACAAACATTCACAAAATTATGCTATAAATTGTTACTAGATGGGAGCACTTATTTTTTATCACTGCATCTTATTACCTGTTCAAGTTATTCGCATAATAATTACTTAGGTGGGGTTGGGATGAAGGAAGCATTTTAAACGTAATCCACCCTCATATATGTGAGGAAGGAGCGGGGAAATCCATTTAAGGAAAACCATCCTCAGTAGACCCCATTCTGAAATTTTGCATAATGTATTGTGAAACATGTATTTTTAGAATACTTTTCAAAACAAGTCCTGGATCAGCTCTTTAGCACCAATTGGCTGTTTTTGTACATTGAATTCACAGGAATTTAGGCATTATTTTCAACTTGCAAATATTAATAGAAAGAAAAAATCCAAAATTTTTTATTTTCCATGTGGGCATACATCTCAGGCACCAAAAACCAGAGGAATCTGAGACATCAAGGTTCAGACTCCCGGATATGGAATGACTCGAATATGCTTTTATAAAACTGTAGGCTAGGAGTCGGCAAGCGGAACGATTTTCAATGGCATGCTGAGCGATTTGAATGTAAATAATATAAAACACAAACCATCAAGTTTAATTAAAACCAATGGTGTGAGTATTGATTTTTATATACCATGTTTCAATGATTTATTCTGATTTATATTAAAATATTCAATATTCAAGAAATGGTTATTTAATGCATTTGATTTAGAAATATGTTGTTGCATTTAAATTTCACAAGCTCAACTTCAATTTGTTTTAATAGTTGTAATATCTAACTAGTATAAGAAATATAAACAATTTGGGTGGGTTTAGGTTGGTTGGCACGCTGAACGACTTTGCGATATTACTTTGGCACCACATTACTAAAAGGTTGCCGACCCCTGCTGTAGGATAATTTAAGAAATATTAAACTGAAAATTAATTAATTTCTCTAAGTTTTTCCATACAAATTGATTTAAAAACTGGTATATTTTAAAATTATTTAATTCTGTTATAATTTCAAAGTTGTCTTATTTTATTTTAAAACATATTTTCTTTAAATATGTATAGGCATCTGATTTTTTTATACAAGTTTATTTTAAATATATATTTACTAAAATCAAGCTTAATTCAATATCCAACAGCTTTATGAGAAACTCATTCTAGTTGGTCTCAGGTGTAAAAACTACGAACTCGCCGACACCCACTAAATATAGCTATAAAAAATTAGTGTTGAAAGTTGGTTTTGGTTTATTTAAAATATGTTTATCAATTCAAATCACTAGATATGTCTTGACATTTTGAGTTTCAACATCAAGACAGTATTCGCAATCAAATTAACCAGTTATTTTATTCATGTGTTGAGCGATGGGCATTTAGTTTTCTGCGGTGGTTGAAGCCGACACCACATTTCTTACATTTGTAAGGGTTGTCGCCTGTATGGACAAGCTCATGTTGTTTTAAGGTGCTCTTGAGGAAGAAATTCTTTCCACACCAGAAACACTTATGAGGCTTGGTTCCCGTGTGGCGCTCGAGATGTTTTTTAAGAGAACTCCTTTGTGTCAACCCTTTACCACAAATATTGCAATGAAACTGTCTCACATCAGAATGAACCCTCATGTGCAATTCCAACTCGCTACTCAAGAAATACGCCTTGTCACAGTGTGGGCATTTATGTGAACGAATACCACTATGGCAAAATAAGTGTTTCTTTATATGACACTTGGTAGGGAAAGAAGACCCACACAAGTCACATTTGAAAGGTTTCTCACCAGTATGACTCCTAATATGGTTCGTGAGCGCGCCCATGTTACTGTATTGCCTTCCGCACTCTTCGCAAATGTGGTTTTTAGTCTTTACCTTATCTTCGTGAGTTTTTAGATGGACATTCAAAGATTTCTTACCTTTGAAAAATAGCAAACAATAGTCACATTTGATTGTGTAATCTTTTGAGTGTTTCATGGAATGCAGTTCGAGATCTTTTTTTGTGTAAAGTTTAATAGGGCAGTGAGAGCATGAAAAGCGAGGGTTGGTTGTGTGTCTTGATAAATGTATGCGAAGCGAACTTTTCTTTTTAAAGAATTTTTCACATAGGGCACAATAAAGAGGAAGTTCCCCGCCATGAGATTCCAGATGTTTTTTGTAATCATACTTGCCATCATATGTTTCATCACAAAGATCACACTTGAACGACCTTTTGTCTTGGTGTACATGCATATGATGATTTTGTAGTCTTGAATTGTATTTGTAACCTTTACCACAGATTGTGCAAACAAATTGCGGGGGCTGGTGGCTCACCAAATGTTTTTGAAGATGTACTAAATTCTTGTAAATTTTATCACATTTTGGGCATAAGAAACAACCATTACGGTCAATTACTATTATATTTACACACACGTCAGGCTCGTGAAGTAGCGAGTTTGAAGTTTTCTCCTGCTGTGTGATAGAGCTGTCTCCCGAGGAAATTTCATTATCACTCCCTTCTAAGAAATGTTTGGACATGTCCTCCATTGCTTTCTGAAAATATAACAAATAATAAGCTGTATAAATCTAAACAGGTTTCAAGAAGTTTTCTTAAGTGTCAAGGTAATAAGGCTGACACACTTCAATCATCACCATGAACGATTGAGTTTGTATTTGTATTAATTATAATAATTCAAGGGCTTGGGGCAATAGTCAGAAACCCGCCTGGGTGGCAAAGTTAGCCAACGCGCTAGTTTCATGTTGAGCCAGACTACCGAGGACGGGGAGATTGAGGTTTGCATCTCGGTCGGGCGAACTGCGGGTGGTTTTTCCTAAATGGTTTTCCACTCTCCGGCCACACAAATGCGGGTTCACTTCCTTTAAATTCAATCTTTCCAATTCCTAATGCATTAGCATAATTAGTACTTAAGTGTATAACGTGAATGGGTAGTAAGATGTGATGCTAAGTATTATCATTAATAGTCGGAAAGTTTTGTAAGTTTTGTTTGTGTACGAACACACATTAATTTAAATTATGACTTTTGTAAATAATTAAGATTACATAATTATGAGACAAGACATGCTAAAATTATTTACTTTACTAAAACACAGACTTGTTATTTTATAGCAGCACTTTTCTCTTTATCGTAATTTCCTCTTCCATTCTCTTCCTTCCTACAATCAAATTCTAAGTTTGCTTGTAAGAGCCAAGACAACCCACATTTATTCAACTATTATCGTGTCCCGAATGCTAATGGACACAGTAAGTGAAGTGCCCTTGAAGAACCCATTAAAATATGGTACCTGTATCTCTTCCTCTTCATATATAGGTAATTTGGGTTCTTCACATATTTCTGCAGGTTTCATCTTTAATGGGACAGGTGATGCTCTCTCTACCATTTTAATTATCTGAAAAAAAGCATACAGACTTGGTAATGTGTTGTCCAACAAGCATACTCAAATTGCTGTTGGTAAAGATATCTCGATTTATTTACATGTTTAAGATATATTTGCAAAAATTAAATAAAATGATTGGTACTCCTAAATAAAGGGGCATTTGAGTACCTATGGATTTATTTTTGACAGTCATTTATAGAGGCAAGAGAGGCATTTGAATATGATGGAGAGTTAAGTAAGAACTCTATCACAGTACTATATCCATCCTATTATTTATTTCCAACTACATCATAAAGTACTTGTGATAATCCACATAGGTTATAGATTAACCAAGTGATTGAAATTTTGACTATCCAAATACATTAATTAAAATATGTCCACTTATATGCCAAATTATTAGGCCGCCCACACACTTAAGTGCAGGTCGCGGTAGTTCTGTCGCCGCAGCGAACAGAGTGAATAAAGTTTAATGGCATGACGCGCACTTGGCTGCAGCAGCCAGCTGTTTACACAGAATGCAATGGGTGGGCGCGCACCAGTAGTCAACTACACAGTGGCCAGTACAATCTGTTCAGCCACTCATTGGAACTCGGCTTTTGGAGGAGGTACTACATGGCAGCTACTTGCTCCATGTTCATTCCGAGACTGACAGTTGGCAGAAACCGCTCACACACGGTTGCTAACATATTCTTCTGGCCGCAGCAGTTACATCCACCGCAACTTGGCTGCTAGTGCGCAAGCGATCTTAATCTTAAGACAGTTATCAGCCTACATTGTTATTCTTGGACTTGTTTATAACCAGTCACAATTAAGAATGTCAATGTTCTAGAAGTAAGATAGGCCATTAACTCATATAAGAAGAAATCCATTTTAGAATATTTCTACCATTTCCATGTGTTTATTGTTAAACTTATGGTTTTTCGTAAGCTAACAAGAAACAGTACTACATTTTCGTCTACAAATTTTTGTTTTTTTCTTTAAAAATTTCAAAGTTATTAACTTGAAGATAATTTAGGCTTTTTCTTCTTTATTTTTTTAAAAATAAATCATCAACGAGATTTTTTTAAAGCTGTTCGCTCTATAATTAGCGTGGATATTTTCGATTAGTGTGTTATTTTAGTTATCATTTTAAGTTGATTTATTATGTGTTTAAATGTCCTGTTTTAATTTCATCTTCACTTTAAGGTAGGGCCTATTTTTCTTATGAAATGAAATGAGCATAGAGAAGGAGAGGATGCCAAAGAGAATGATGGTTATGAAGTATGTAGGAAAAAGAACGCAAGGGAAATTAAGACACAAAAATGGGAAGAAAGAAAAGAGAAAGTGTGTGGGTGAGAGGCGAAGAATCGTGGAGGGAAAAAGAAAGATGGAAACGTTTTACTAAAAAGACCCGGCCATAGGCTGAAAGCAGTTGATGAGGAACTTGATGACCTAGTTTGCTTATGGTTATGGCTTTTATTTTAATTTTTACTTAACACACCATTTTAGGGACTGAGCAGGAGAGTGGCTTCCAGAGAAATTGGGGTGCACATCCCTCTACAAATCAATGTGGTTTCTGCTGCAGGAGGGACTATCTAAAGTAGTGGTTACCAAATAGCGGACCACAAAGATATTTTTAAGGACCTTGACGAGATAGGGATGAACAAAAGAAATTATGCTATTTCAATGGTGGGCGGGTAGTACTACATGGAAGGACAGCAATGATAAAGTATTAAAATAACTAAAAGGAAAGAAAAATCTGTTATTAAATTAGTATAGTCCTGGCAGCACTATATCATTTCAAAAAATTGCAGATTTTTATGGGTCTTAATTTTACTAAGACCTAACTAGTGTTGTGTAATTAAAAATATTAACGGACTCCTTGCATCCTATCCCATACAACTCCCTTCCATATTAGCCTACCCTTGATCATCACTCAAAGGCAAGCGATTTAACCTTTATTTGGTTCCTCTCTGATACACCCTAACTTTTTAAACACTAACAATTTACGACATACTTATAAATATATATAAATTGTTATGTTGCACTTTTCAAAATGAGTGAGATTTTATTATGTGCTAAACTTCTGGTATAATTTAATCCAAAGTAATTAAAATACATGGAAAATATACACGAAATTAGCTAAAATTTTGTCCAGGGACAAAACTCAAAAACTGTACCTTTTAGGACAATTTTTTTCTTCTTCTAAAAAAACCTAAAGAATTACAAAATGTATACTAGCACTACTCTCATAAAAATGTGGGGGAATCCAATTATACTAAATTTAAGATTTAAGAAACCGGTTGCACTGAACAATTCCAAACCAAGCTCACTTAAGTGATGCAGGAACAAATATCATTGAAAAATCTGTGAAAATGTATGGCCAAAGCTTTATATAGGCTATATTAGAGCCAATTAATGAGCAATAATCTTCTGCAACGACAGCAGATAAATTTATTGTTAAATGATTAAGTGATAATTTCTTATAAAAAAAAATCTTGCCCATCCACTAACAATTTTAAATACAGCAATTTTACACAAGGTAAATTAAAACGCAACTGAAAAAAAAAACTGTCAAGATCTTAGCAGATACACCCACCAGAAAGTCAAATATTAAAATAAAGTAATAATATAGGCCTTAAATTTTATTGCTAAATAATGTACAAATATATTAAAAGGTTCCTTTCCAACCTTGCTTAACCTAGCCTTCATTATAGTAATCCTAATTACTCAGCTTACTTCATCTAACCTTGCTAGCATTCCATAAACCATGTTGGTCAGTGATGTTTACATTTTGAAATTATGTTTTATTGAGTTGTCTAAATATTGTAAAAATAAATATAATTAGGTTATATTATGATCAATGGATTCATCATTTCCTTGTGAGTATAATGATAGTATTAAATTATTTGGTATTGCAAGTAAAAGAAAGTGTATTATAATATTATAAGGTGCTAAGTCATCACTCACGTTTGTCCAAATAATCTACTCAAAGCACAGAGCTCAGTACACTAATAAGTTTTTATTGCAGTGTAGTAGCATTATTAACCTATATAATCAATGTAATGTAACCGAAGCCCATAAAGGGTCTTAAGGGTTAAGCTTTGAACAAAAAAGTTTTGTATTGTGAGTTTATAACTTTACAATTTCAAATAAGCAAAGGTTACAGTATGGTGTCACTAATATTCTAAATTAATCTGGTTTTCTTAAAAAAAGTGCACAAACGGTTGATTAGCCAATAAGCTGCCAGCAATGATCATTTTCACTACATATCCTCGTAGTTTGAAGGCCTACTAGGCAGTGCTCAGTAGGCATTGATACGATTTTTTTTAAAGATTGGTTTTATAAATCCCCGACAGCCTAGACCATATTTATGGCCAAATTTTATACCATCAGGAAAAATGCATACTGTACCTATTCAGGATTCGAAAATTGTTATAAATTTTGGCTATCCCATAGCGAAATTTTCGCCATGATCTTATCTATTAATCTATGCTAATAAAATATTTGTTCACGTATTTCAAAGTACTTTTAAAGTATCCTATATCAGTATTTGCAGTAAAATGCACTAATCAGCTGTTCATCTTGAAAACTGCAGGGTTGCCATATTTGTATTTTGTAAGCAGGACATTGATAGACAGGTATCAAAATACTGTAGAAATATCTATAAATTCAATTTTTTATTGTTTTATTTTACAGTTTAAAATGTTTTTGAATAAACATGGCCAAATTGCTAATTTTTTGATAAAGTGACGAGCAAGTTCTACAAATCCTAGAGCTTACTAGTTAAATATTGCTTCCGACTGTGTTATAATATAGCAGTGGTTTTAAACTTGGGGGTCGCAACATGTTTTGTCTGGCGTCACAATATAAAGGTTTTAGCTTTATATTTACTTTTCCAAGGATTCTAATGATTGTAAGAAGATGTGAAATTCTAAAAGAAACGTAATTTGTTAAAGTGCTAAAAACGATCTAGCTACTGCTTAGGTTCCGTTTGGTTATTCCATTCTGATAGATTCTTGCTGACTTGTTTACTGTGGCAGCCTTGTAATGTTGCTAGCATAATATAGAATCATCCCCCAACCCTAGGCTTGTTAATTCTATTTTACTACATATTAGTCACATATAATTATTATTATAAGTAATTTATAATAATTAAAACAAGCATTAGTGTACATGCGGGTTTAATGTCACGCTATTTTGGTTTGGTTTGTTGGTGAAGGTGAAGTAAGGATTTTGATTCTAGCCAGTTTACCCTAATATCCCTCCAAGCAAATAAGTGTACATTTCCTCTAAATTATACCTATCTCACTGGTGTAGCTAATTGTAGATAATCCGGGCTGGTAGTAACACACAGTTTAAAAAAAACTGTAAAACTATGAAAGGGTCACGATGGCCGCAGAGAGAAAAGTTGTGGTCATAAACTAAAAAATGTTGGAAACCACTGTAATAAAGTCAGTTAATTTTTCTTAATCTAAAATACACGATCTAAACAATATCTGTAAATCTAAAAAAATAGATTTAAGCTCAATTGGATACTGAGCTAAGATGCAGGTATAAACTTAAATAAATAATAATTCAAACTGCACAGAAATAACCTTGTAGCTTTAAAAATTCAGTATGAACAAATAAACAAGGCTGTTGCCGGGGGAGGGGGTGGGGCCGGGGGCTTAAACCAGCCCCGAAAATACTTCAAAGAGCTTCTAGAGGTGTTTAATGTATATAATTTTTTTTCTAGCCTTGGGTATTTAGGGGGTTATGTTGCCATAAAAAAAACACTTCAGATAGCTTCTAGAGGTGTTTGATATATAGAAATTTTCCTAGTCTTTGGTAGTTAGGGGGTTATGGTGCCATAAAAAGATACTTCAGATAGCTTTTATTGGTGTTTAATATCTAGAAATTTTCCCAGCCTTCAGCAGCTAGGGGGTAATGTTGCCATATGAAACACTTCAGAAATTCAGCTTCTGAAACTGTTTATCAATTAAAATTATTTCTAGCTTCTGGCAATTGGGGGATGTGACCCCCAATCCCCCCTGGAATTATTGGCTAGCTACGGCCTTGCAAATAAAAAAATGAATTTAAAAATACAGTTGCCTAAAAGCTCGGTTCAAGGCTTGACTATCTGTTGAAATAAGACAAAACAATGAACATTTAATCACTCGCCAAAGACTTGTGTGCACTTTATTATATGTTAATCCTAGATACTGTCATGATTGTTTTTATTCCTCTATGATGTTGTTTACTCTTCTTGCTACCGTTGCTATGCTCAAATAATATGTATCAACAAACTAATAAATTAGTTCTTGCGATGTAATTATTCTTTGAATTACTACAGGTTATGGACCCAGATATGTGCTCAAAATAAATGAAGTAACTCATTCTAAAACTGCTGTAAGTTATTGTAGTTTAAATGAAAGTATTAAGCTGTGTTCGTCGATTGTGAAAGTATTCTAGTTCGTGCTTCTAGTTAAACAATAATTTTTTGTCATGGCAAATTTAGTAAACTATCGTATTGAGCCACTTAAAAAGGATAACTACGATACTTGGAAGCTTCAAGCACAAGCAGTTTTGATAAGAAATGGATTATGGAAATATGTTTCTGGTCAAGAAAAATGCTCCACAACCAATGATGCTGATATAATGAAATGGAAGGAACAAGATCTCAATGCAAGGTCAGATCTTACCTTAATTATATCGCCCAGTGAACTTAGACATATTAAGAACTGTACATTTTCAAAAGATGTGTGGGATACATTATCAAAACTTTACCAAAGTAAAGGTCCCACTAGAAAAGCCACTTTATTGAAACAATTGATCCTTCAGAAAATGAATGAGGGTGACGACGTCCGTAATCATTTAAATAAATTCACTGACGCTGTTGATAGGCTTGAAGAGTTGGAAATCAGTATAAATCCCGATCTTTTAAGCATATTGATGCTTTATAGCTTATCTAAATCCTTTGGAAATTTTAGGGTAGCAATTGAGTCCAGGGATAACTTGCCTACCCCAGAGGACTTAAGAATCCAAATAATTGAAGAGTTTGAAGCCAGAAGCAAAAATGATAGTATGACCTTGGAGGATGCTTTTTTCGGAAAAAATATAAAAAAATCAAAGAACAAAGATCGTTCAAATTATTTTCAAAAACCTACAAATGTTCCCTCAACCTCGGAATTTAAATATAAATGCCATAAATGTGGACGGATCGGTCATAAGGCCGTGAACTGTTGGAGCAACAATAAAAAGGGGGAGTCAA
>CABFOV010000146.1:153460-173718 GCA_902141375.1 Timema poppense
CCCCCCCCCTGGCTACGGCCTTGGTTCCATCGGTTCGACATCTTCGTGTATTTGGCAAAAAACCTTCGTTTTGGACAAAAAACCTGGCAAAGGAAAGTTTACTTCTAGAGCAGATGAAGGGATTTTTGTCGGATACTCCGAAATCTCGAAAGCTTATAGAATATGGATGCCCAACGAAAGGAAAATCAAAATCACAAGAGATGTCAGAAATTCGCTTTAAGTTGTATACAATCATTTCTTATGTACAACGAATTAGTTTCCAGTGAGATCAGCCAATCCCAGGACAGGATAAACGTTAAATATTTTCCAATATGGATAGTATTTATCTTTGTGATACATAATCAATCTTCTTACTACTGTAAAAAAATTTATTAGAATAATTTTATAATGTCAAAAAGAAATGTTACTTCTGAGCAAAAACGTAATATTCTGAAATTTACTGAAGGTCTTATCTTAAAAAATGTAGAATTTTTGTTTTATCACAACACTTAAGTATTATTATTAAGAAAAATAAGAAACATAAGAAACCTTTGTAAAAACAGATATTGCAGACGTTTGAGATTGTCCCTCCATCACTTCTTCTAATGTGTCAATTAAATAACCTGCCCTACGTTTATTAAATCTAAATAGCTTGACAAATGCTTTATCACTAATGGCCAATGCATTATCCCAATCGTTAAATATTCATAATGTCCTATTTAATTCAAGATTTTATTCTTCTAATTTTTAAATTACAAATAAATGTAATATACACGCCACCTTTATTTACTAATACGGCTAAATCCTTCCAAATTTTATATTTCGAATGGGTTGACACCTACGAGAATTAGTGATAGAGATCAGTTCGGATGGTTTGTATCTCGAATGATCTCAAATAATTGAGGAATACCAAATGTAAAACTTGAAGAGGAAAAGTCCTCGATATGCTCAATAGTACAGTCGGGAATACGGGTCTAGGTCATGTTTTTAAACAATATTAGTTGTTTAGCCAAGTAGCATAACATAAAGCAATGACAAAATCAGTATCTTAGAGGAGACATGCCTCTTTTTTTGGGTATCAGTGAGTTTTGGACCTTAATAAAAGGGTAGGGGGCCTGTCAGACTTACGCCACTTGTTAGTGGAGCTAGTCAAAGTGCTCTACATATTTAGAAACCAAGTTTAACAAACTTGTAGGGAGAATGTCCCGGAGTTTTAAGTCACTGCTAGGTCCAGAATAAGACGCCTCAACCCATCTTCGAAATCTATCCATTGTTGCAGTTTCAGGAAAGTGTAACAAAGTATTGTGTGATTTGTCACAAATTTTGCAAGAACCTGACTTGCATTGACCTAATCTATGACCTGGCTTGAGCCAGTTCAGACATAAATTGAGTTTTTTTTATCTGTCTGAACCTATCTTCAATAGACTTTTTCAAGAACTGTTCACAATGAAACAATGGATGTTGAACATTGCATAAATTACATGCAGCATACTATGACACTAAACATGTAACAACACAGCACTGGATGCGCAAGAGTTTGATACCAGCTAGGAATATAGCGTCGAAGATAAGTCAGGACACAGACTGCTGGGTAGAGACATTGACAGAACTAGTATATTTTACAAAACTCAATCAATTAATTCTAAATCCTACATCAAATTATACACTAATAGTTTAGTTAATATATTTCAATAAACCGGATTAAACGACCACCTCAATTATTTGCCACTACCTATCTATCCCACTTGTTCACACTGACACGTTAAGCACACGGAAAATTGGGGATAGTGATAATTATCTGGTTTCTGAAACCAATAAACAAGCTAATAGCCACCTTTTGAGAAGTAGGACTTCTATAATATGCATAATAAAATCAGAACAAAATTAAAATCGGATTTGATCTACAGACAAAACTTAAGTGTAGTTACATTCAAGTTTCTAAAGGTACATTTGAATTAACGTTGGTTCTCAAATTAACTCTTTATTGAAATATTTTCAAAGACATCTAGTATGGAAAAAGGTTTGAGCATTTTGTATTAATAAAATACATCCGATCAGTAAAATGTTATCCACCACGTTTCATTATAAACCAATATATTTTTCTTGTGAATTGTGTGTTATGTTTATTCATTCAATAAACAACGTTAAAGAAACTCATCATCATCGTCCTTATCATCCTTAGGATCTGTATTCCTGAGTGCATATTTGATTATCTCATAATATGGTTTTCCCATTTAACTTTACAGAAAATATTAACCTAGGTAATGGAATATGTAAGTATACGTACCTTGTGATTACTTTCCATTGATCTCATAATAGCTTGTATTTTTGGGTAAATGTGGTTAGATTTCTTTGTACTTATGATCTACATTCTAGTTCAGCCAATCAGTGCCAATCTTTGAATTCCCTCCAATGAATGTTTAGTAAGGCTGTGGCCTATTATGTTTGAAATTCTTAGCATCTCTAACGTATTTGTCAAAATGTTTTCATGGCTGTAGATTTTAGTGTATCTTCGAGCCCGTGTGTACGTATAGAATTTCATAACAATGGATTATGAGCCAGTTTTAAAGTCTTCGTTTAGGGGAGCATACAAAAAAAGGTCAATACTTTTTGGAAATAACGACGGCAAGAGAGTTTTGCGTGCTCAGAAAATGTCTACTGACCGTAGAGAGAGACGCAATAAAGACTTTGAGAGTAGACGGGACCTAAACGAGGAAATAATTTCACCTCATTTGACCCCGACATTAGAAGAAATAGATGAGCCAGCACAAGGTATTGTTTAAGTGATCACACATAATGGAAATATACATTTCTAAAGCATAATTGGGTTTCTTAAATTTGATTTTACAGCCTCGAAACTTTCAAACATTCTACCCATGTATTTTTAGATAGCTATTACATTAGTCTAATTCCATATTCAATATAAGATTCTAACAATTTTTACTCCGTGGAAATATTCTTTCAAAAATGGGGTGTAGTACGCTTCATCCATACCGTTATTGGCCATTTATTTGTTAAAATATCCAAAATATTGAAATCAACCATACATTACAGTATTCCAATTATAAAAACACGCAGAATTGCTCAACCAATTGAATGGTACAAAGTTTAGTGTAAGGGGAGGTAAAGCTAGGTTGGCAAGTAACCTAAATAACATACATAACTTAACCCAGGCCGTTAAAATGCAGGGCTTATTTTATTACTTTATTTTAATATTTAACTTCTGGTGGAAGAATTTTAATGGGTTTTTCCAATGGGTCTACTACTTTTCCAGTTCAGTTCTAATGTAGGATAGCCTTGTGTGAGTTGGCTGGATGTAAAACCCATAGTGGATGTGCAAGATTGTTTTCATTTAGATATGAACAAATTAGTTCAAACCGTTTCTAAGAAATTCATCTGTTGTAAAAAAGAGTGAAGTTTGGTCACTTCAAAAGATTATTGTGCATTAATCAGTTCTCTAATATTTATAAAGTTTCTATCGTACATTTTACAGATTTTTTAACAATATTTGTTCCTAAGTCATTTAAGTTAAGTGAGTTTGTGTTGGGCTAGATTGCTAAAGATAGGGAGATCGCAATGTGATCCTGATGGTTTTACACCCTCCCATGTGGGTGCTCTTCCTTTCAGTTAAACTAATCCCTAAGCCATTAGTGTAATCAGTACATAGGCGTATAAACCCAAACATGTAAGACACAGGCCTATAAAAAAATCTGCTGCGAAATGAAGACATTAATTTTTATTTCAATACGTTTTCCAAAGTAAGATAATTTTTTTTGAAATACTAGCAACATTTCCTACCAGTTGTAATACATCTACCTGTAACTGGGGGACCAACCAAATGTAAGACCCTGGTGCACATACGTGGCATAATTATTTCAAAACTCGCAAGTCTCGGATTCGCCCAGGCACAACTCTCCTCTCTACCCTCCCTTTAACTTACCATTGCTGCCACATGTGATACCACCAAAACACTCAAGAAACAGCAACTTAAACATGACAGCCAGGACAGATTTAAGAATTTCATACAAAGAATCTGGATGAATTTTGGGTAGAATACAAAAAACCTTTATCGATTTGAAGTGGAAAGCAATTTGCTGTGTGTTCTGTCAATTAAACCTAATATTCAATAGCTGATATAACTCAAACAAAACATCACACTGATTTTAATTGATATTTTTGTATCATTTTGTTGCTAGTGTTACATTGATTTTTGTAAGTTATAAAGTAAAGAAATGACTAGAAAACAAAAAATTTTAAGATTCATTTACAATCATTCCAAAGAATTGTAGAGGTTTGGAGTATTATGGTAATTTGATGATTTATCAAGATGAAAAAAAGTTTGAGCACCACTGGTCCACAGGTTATTTTCATTTTTATCTATTATTATTATTATTATTATTAGCACCGCGTCTTACTGCCCGTTCGGATTATACGCACTTACGCTAATGTGTAATGGTAGGAGTGATTGTGAGATGAAATGAAGGACCTACAGTTTAACGTGGAATCCGAACCACGGTTATTTTTATCTAAAAAAAAACTTTGAAAAATTCTGGTTTCATTGGATTTTAATGGGGGGTTTTCTTCGGGAATTTCTTATAGCCATACACTAACTTCCACATACATTTTGTGTCTAATTTGATCGTTTATCGATGAAACCTTAGAAATTTAAATTAAAAGTAACTTAGCCTGTAAAAGCTAATAATAATTTGACAAGTACCTATGCTGCACATAGGATATGTCATGCCAATGGCAATTAGACTGCTTTCATATAATCATAAAAAAACACGCTTTACATTAATGATTTATTTCAAATCTCCTCACAAAGGCCAATGAAGCTGTCTGCTTACTTATGGTTGTAGAGCGCATGTGTTGTCAAATGCGTATGCAAACTTAGTTGAGATGGTTGGCTCTGAGATTTAATTGGTTCTCCTGTGCAGAACAGCTCGCGCCGTTTAGGTGGGCCAAATCTTGTGATTGGCTTAGAGCTTGCCATGTGATCATGTTTCTGTTCTTTGCTAGTTTTCGGCGAACATGAGAATCCACAATAAATAGTGAGGACTTGAATTAACTTTAATGAAGAGATGAACGGCAAACAGTGTTGTGACATTTAAACCTTATATCATTTAATTTGGCCATGTTTAGTAAAAGGTTTGGTTCAGACCAAAATATTTTTTAACCTTTAGTTTATTTTGTAGTACTAGTAATCAAGGAGTTTTACATTATCAACAGATCAAAGGTATCAGTTTTAACATACATTTTTGAAAAACTTAAAAAGGAAATTTATTCTTTCAAAAGGGAAATTTTATCTTTCAAACTTTGTATCTGTAATCTATACTGATAACCATAGATGTAACAAATAATTTTCAAATGTAATAATTAACTTACCCGCCTCGGTGGCGTAGTTGGCTAACGCGCTTGTCGTGTTGAGCTCGACTGCTGAGAACGGGGAGATCGAGGTTCAAATCTCGGTCGGGTGAACTGAGTTTTTCCTAAATGGTTTTCCACTCTCCTTCCACGCAAATGTGGGTTCACTTCCTCTAATTCAACCTTCCCAATTCCTAATCTATTAGTGTAATTAGTACTAAAAGCGTATAACCTGAATGGGTAGTAAGACGTGGTGCTAAATATAATAATAATAATAATAATAAAAAATTAACTTACACAGTTGCAGTACCAGTAGTTGATGCCATAGACAGGCGACGACTGGCATTGCAGAAATGGAAAGAGGAGAAGGAGAAGAAAAAATTAATAATGAACCAACTAAAAAAACCTATATTCAAGACAGGAGTGGTCCAACATAGAATTTATTCGCCTGCTCCAACCTTCGAAACCACACAATCATGCAGGAAGCAAAGTGGGCATGCAGAGTTCACTCGCACCAAAACACCACAAATTCAACTTTAAGGTAGGACTTGAACCCTTTTAGTGACATACCTATTCCAGACTCTTATGCAAAGAGTGCAAAGCCTATTTCAGGATTTGTGTGCTAAGAATACGACAGCTCTTTCATCATTTATGTAAGCAGGATATTTCATTATCCAGGAAAACTGGAATTAGCTGGAAATTTGAAGTGGTCAGGAAAAAACTGGAATGAATTAGGAATTTGGTAAATAGAAAAACCCTAGAGAATGCTATTTTACTAAAAATATTAAATATAATAATCATTAAATTAGTAAATTACAATGTGATTCAAACTGTCTTTTTTTGTTTGTAGTTGTGTAATATATTTTATAATTCCTAGTAGGCTATGTTAATATAAAAGAAGTTTATTTAAATATTGAAACTTAATATTTATAAAGAGGATTAATAAAAAGTGTGAGAGAGAAGTACAAGGGTGTGACATACTTTTGAGCTGGGAATTTTAGGAATTAATTGAAAAATACAGGAATTTTTATCCGACATTCTACAATATAAATTGTGTGTCTGCTACTGCCAGCAGTAGGCACTTAATTTTGTTTGCCATATCAAAGAATTTAGGGGACCACCTACAGTATAATAATGTGTAAGGTCTGATTTCTACCTTTTTATCTAAATCTGCAAGGAGCCTTTTAAAAGTTGTTTTTCCTTTAGTCGTGACACAGCCGCACTACCTCGGTGCTGCCTCATTCAGTGTTGCCAACTGTATGATTGGATATGACTTGTATCATAATTCTGCCACCGGTATAGTCAATATTGGGATTTTATTAATGTAATATCCTGAGGGCCTGCTGATACTTTGATATTATTTTTTTATAAAAATAGGTTAGTTGATCAATGTTGTTGAAACTTAGTCCTTAGAGATGATAATTGGGATAGAAATTAATGTTTATGTGGTGCGATTGATTTTGAATGTAATGTAATTGCCGACTTTCACACTAATATTGGTTGTGTATTAATTACACACACATACACATATGCACCCTGCCAGCCAAAATACAACCCATTTTATGTGTGTGAACAATCACTTGAGGCTAAGGGTCTGAACAAGTCTACTTTTTAATAATTCGGTAGCTTTATTCGTTTGGGTAGTATTCCAGGCTTTTATGGGCCAGAAGGGATAGCTTCGCTGGCCGGATTGATTCGTAAATATTACACTTTTTTTGTTACATAGACTATTTTCCTGTACAATTAATCTGTGATAAATTTTTGGCTGCCAGATTTTTTTAATTCTCTGTTGCAACGATTATGTTGCTTTGTGTATTATTTATTTTGTAATCTATTATTGACAGGCGGCGAAAATAACCGTGGCAACCTCTCCTATTGCTCTGAAGAGATCTTATCAGGCCAGGTAAGTGCACATGGTACATGTTATTGAATCTTCATTGATCAGTTCTTTGAGCCATATATCCTGGTTCTTTAACCCTCGAATGCTGTGGTATGTAAAGTATACGTATGATGCGTGAACATTTCACGCCCCACTTTCATTCCTTGCAACCAATACACCCCTCCTTCTAGTTATGCTTCTAACGTTCAGTCGCAACAATTAGCTATGGCAGCTGCATATTGGATGTCAAGAAATGTTATTTGGAAGTAGAAGCCAGATTTACATACCGCTAGTATTAGCAGAGTTGTGAAAAACACCGGAAATAACTGTACAGATGTAACCCATGTTTAAAAATGGTTTGAATGCAATTGTTTTAATTTTTTTTTTACTATCGTAATAACCAGAAAGTTACAGCCATTACAAAAACATTTAAATTTACCAATGTTAGTTGTGTTCACATAGGTTTTTTTAAAACCTAAATTCTATTTGTTATTTAGTTTGTTGTATTTAATTTTGTGTTTGATATATGTTGATTTTGATATAGGCTAGTTAAAAAATACAAAAAACTAAAAATCAAGCCAAACAAACCAAAAAGGACTAAAATTAAACTCAGATTACATAATAAGTTGATGAAAGTTTTTATCTGTTAATAAGTCAGATTTGCGTATTGAAAGTAATACAGCACTATACACTGTCGATTATATTCAAGGCTTAATGCAGGTAACTGTTAAGGCGGCTGCTTTGTTAAGTGTCTAGAAACATTATGGACACTTCCCCCAGATTGAACATTGAAAATAACTTAAAATATTTAAGAACTTATTGTTTAATGTGTTTATTCACATAATTATCTCCCAGGCACTGACTGATTCCAAGGTTGAACTTATATAAATAGGTATCAAAATGCACTACTAATATTATTGTAGCATTTGTTTCTTTTTTAAGTCATTAATGATCTACAGTAGAAAGCGATATTATGATGGTAAACGTGTGTTGCACAGGAGCAAAGCAGAAGACAGACTACAAGAGGATACCACCACTAGGGTGCTCGGTCGTATCACCAGGGCTCGGGCTAAACAAATCGCTGACGTCCAGAAGGATAACACGGTATATCCATCTATTGTTGTCACACATTATAAAAATACCTTCTAATAAATATTTAAAATACATAATTATAAAATTTAAAAAATAATTGTGTTAACTTTTATTATAGGCTAAAATTAAGAAGTTAGCAGAAGAAAATTTTATGCTGGATTCCCTCCCACTGAAAATACTTCCTCAGAGAGCTGGGGGAAAAGGGGATTCACGGAATCTCATGTTGGTTCCAAGTGCAAGAGCCGAAAGCAAGGCACCACCATTTGTGACTATGATGGCTTCAGCTTATGAGGTTAAAACTCCAGGAGCGTCTTGTTTTAAGAGAGACCTACAAACTCCTGCCAAAGTGATTGGAAAAACTCCCGCCAACACACAAGGGAAGACTCCAGCTCAAACTACTGCAAACAAAGTGATTGGGAAGACTCCGGCCAACACACAAAGGACTCTAGCTCAAACTGCTGCAAACAAATTGATTGGGAAGACTCCAGCCAACACACTGAGAAAGACCCCAGCTCAAATTCCTGCCAACAAAGTGATTGGGAAGACTCCAGTCAACACACAAAGAAAGACTCCAGCTCAAACTCCTGCCAACAAAGTGATTGGGAAGACTCCATTCAACACACAAAGAAAAACTCCAGCTCAAACTCCTGCCAACAAAGTGATTGGGAAGTCTTCAGCTCAAGCTTCCACCAATACAAGAGGACAGAAAACGGTTCAAACCGTCACCAATACACTAATAAAAACTCCAGCTTGCTATGGCACCAACACACAAAGAAATACTTCAGACCAAAATTCTATACAGGTAAAATTGCATAAAATATTTGATAGGTTATAAGTAGGGGTCTGCGAGTTTGGGGTTAAAATAGAAACATTTTATTGATAGAGGTTTTAAATCAAAATAGCATATTGAAGTTTGATTATCATATTAATTTTATGTTGAATTAATAGAGAAAGCATCGAACGAATATTTTTAAAAATCTTATAATACAAAACAGACACTTAGGTGTATCTCTTGCTACAATATTTAACATTTTATATATGTTTCAGGAACACTAAGACAGGCCTGGCAAGCCAGTAGTGGAAAATATATGGTTTGAATAAAAAACAGACCTAAGCCACAGGTAGGGAACGGTAATGGATGTAAAGTAAAATATGTTTCAGGCACTAATAAAGACTGGCACAGCTATAAAGTCACCGGATCTAATAATGGATGCTCGTCGGAGTCTCAATATGGAATTTGATAATGTTGCCTTGGACGAGGAAAATGAACATGAAACAATTAATGAATGTAACACAAATACTGTTGATGAGATGGATGCAACCAAAGTTACTGTAACTTCATCAACTGAAGACAAGATTGAACACAAAACTCCCAAGAGTGTTGTAGATGAAGACACAAATAACTCTCTAAGGGATGAGGTATATCCTGCGCAAGGCAGTCCCTTTGTGACAACAACGCGAGGGAGATGTGGTAGTGCCAGCTATACACGCGCTCGTGCCGGCAGTATCAATAGTATGTACAATCTCTATCACATTTGGTGACATTTTCTCTGCATAGCTTAAAATATTAGAATACAATTTATTTTTAGACAAAAGTCTGAGCCAATAGTTTCATATTATTGGGTCTAAAATTTGTATTTGTAAATATTTATTTAGCTTATTTCTATTTAACTTTTTATTTGTTGACTTTACTTTGTATCACATAATGTTATTATTTTGCAAACACTGAAAAAAGGGTGCCAACTGGGTGTATTCTATGAATAAAGGAAGACCAAAATAAAACTATCTGTCCCAAAGTCCACACTTAAGGTGGAATCCGAGAAAAAGCCAGCGTTTTTGCGGCAAAACATTTTTGCTGGCCAAAATAAATAATATTGCTCTAGTAAATAATTTTCTTCGCCTGTTGATATCAACATTTCTTGAATGTCATTCAAGGATGTTCTGCAACTTAGTGAGAACTTTTTCTCTTCATTTAAGAAGTTTCTTTGATAATGACACTATAGTCATGACATATTCAAGGACTAGATATCACCATGTGAAAAAACAAACCTTCTGTTTCTCCTGGAGCAACATTTTATTTATTTTTGCCATAAAAACTGCAAAAACACTGGTCTTTTATTGCGTACCCTTCCATCCCCCCTTAAAACACATCACTGTGACTTTTGGGCCACATCGTCAGCAGAGTAGAATTTAACACCAACTGCAACTAGTTATGCAGTTATGCTCATTTATCAGGTTGGCTACTAGGTCACTAAAGCAACGAAAAAGTTACTAACAGGGAGGGGGGGGGAAGTCACCAAAGTCCTTGAAGTGTCACAAATTTTCAATAGTTTGGTTTGGTTCAATAGGTTCAATAGTTTCAATGTCGCCACGAAAATATTTTTGTTTCCATTTCCCGCGCATCGTAACATGTTGAATGTAGAGCCATCCACTAGCTATGATGCCATGCCCTAACGTCAAGTTGCCTGATTGTATTAACCATGACAAGGACATGGTTAACGTTTGCCATCTAATTAAAGTTTAATGTTGCATGTGAGTGTATTGCATTATGCATATATATGCACTATATAATGTTCGGCTTATTACTGAAGGAATTATATGCTCAAACGTCACTAATTTTTGTTTCTCTAACTAATTAGACACCCTGTTTATGCTAAGACATTTGGCAAATGTTTAATTCTACTAGACATATTTATATATTTACATTTCATTTTTAGGGAATAAAATAGTTTGTACCTGTATTAAACACTTCTTTGTTTACAATTGGTGGAGATGAACTCTAGTATGGATAGAACCTATTGTACATATCACCAACCCAGTAAATCAATTCTTGACAGCATAAACACTGACCATGAGTTGTCTGTGATGATAAACCTTAATTTTTATAGAAAGCCCACTTTCGATCACCAACATTGATTGGTATGTTTTATTGCGAGGCCTACATTTTTCTGGTTTAATTAATAGATTAAATAAGACACATTTCTAGAATGCCAAATATTGGTGACTTTCAATCAATGTTGGTGAACGAAAGCGGGCTTTCTATAAAAATTAGGGTGTATCACCACAGGTGACTCAATGTCATTGTTTATGCTGTAAATAATTGATTTACTAGGTTGTTGATATGCACAATAGGTTCTATCCATACTAAAGTTCATTTCCACCAATTGTAAACAAAGAAGTAGGTTTTAATTGTGAACTTAAAGGCCTTCAATTTTCTGTTAAGTGTGTAGGCCTTGCCCTTCGATCCTCCTCACAATTTTTATTTTAACATAGCCATTTGGCACCATTTCTCTGATTTATTAATTATATAATATTGATCTAAAAAGTTATCTAATCCTCTCAATAATACTTCCTAATGGATTGCTGTATAATTTCTCTTTACACATTTAATTAAACGGGCTAAGAATGTCAACATATAAAATGTCTCCGGTTTGATTCCTTTGTCCAAGTATATTTTAATTCAATTTCTTAATTTATGTGGTAGCTATATTATTATATATTTTTTATCTATGTATTTTTAGAGATGCTAAGTTTGACGGTTTGCCTGTCAGAACCGTTTGCTCCTTCCAAGGAAATGGCAAGTTCTTCTGAGCTCACTGTTAAACACTTCAGGTAATATAGTAAATATTAGTAACTTTATTTTCAAATCACCTTTGTAATGTTAGAGTGACATACTTAAAATGTGAAATATTGTTGAATTGGGAAAGGCTGCCAAAAATTCAGACTCCTAACTTTTTCGTTAGGTTGAATTCTTAAGTCTCTTCCAGATTTAACACGTACCTGAATGTATGAATGTTATAATCAATTCAGTAAAAAAGTTGACATTTATGAGTTACTATTTCTATTTTCTATTATATTTAGATCATATCCCTATTTCCTGTACCTCCTAAATGTAAAACAATTACATCATAAAGTGAAAAGATAGCTATTTTTCTATTTTGTTATATCCCTTTTTCCTCTTATGTTCATAATTTTTTCCAAAACACTGATTTGAGATTCAAAGATAAAACAAAGATTTAAATTCTTAAAATAGTGGATTCGACCCATCTCTACTTTTGGTTTTTTATAGGTGTATTCATCTAAACAAGATGGTCCGACATCTTGGCTCAGTCGGTAGCGTATCTGCCTACTGAGTTAAGAGTCCTGGGTTCGATTTCCGGCATCGTCGAAAATTTATCACTGATGAAAATTTGGGATTACCCTTTCACATTGACACATTATAGGTTGGGGACTGGGTGTTGTGCATATCCTATTCTTAAGTTAGATTATAAGGCATATGAAGCTACAACAGGCCTAGTTAACCGGTAGTGGAAAATATGTCTTGAATTAAAAAAAGGACCTAGGCCATAGGCTGGAAACAATAATGGATATAAAATTCAAATATCATTATTTTTTGTATCTAAGAGTAACATTTTGAAGTAGTAATGCCTAATAGCTAAAGTTTGGCAAGGTTTAAATAAAGAGTAAGGAGAAATTTTTGTGCATTTATTTTCCTAGGGACACACTGGTGATTGAACGTAACAGACTGATGGCCAAGTGTGAGTATTGGCAAGCAATTCAGAGCACACATGCTGAAATTCCCGTAAAAGTTCATGAACTTGTCGATAGTGCTGTGGGACAGACTCGACTACTTGTTACCAAGAAATTTGTGCAGTTTGAGGGGCTAATGGACATGTGTGAGACTGGGCAGGGCCGTCGTGTCACACTCGAAGACCTGCAAGGTTTCTGGGAAATGGTCTACATGCAGGTAAAAGCTTTTATTTGTTTTGGGTTGAGGAATCCCAAAGAGTTTGAGATAAAATTCAGATATAAGGTGATTCTTGTCAGTTGTGTGGGCAGTTGCTAAACTTCACTTTGAATTTTATAATTTTCACTAAGAAAGGTTAAAGTTTCTTGCATACATAAGGAGATTTGAAATAGACTACTAGGCTAAATCATGATTAAAACTAGCAGGGATAGCCAGCACACTGACTTTAGTGTTACTGGAGTAAAAATTGTTTAGACAAAATACTAAAAAAACATTTTTTTAATAAACACACTCATTGTCACAGCTTCTTCAGTATAAAAGATTGGCATTGGTGATCAGACTAATTGGCAAAACAGTTGATCGGCCCAGCCCCAATATTTTATTAAAATGTTTTACTCATATAGTGATGTGGCTAATGGCTTGAAGAACATATTTATATAATCTTGAAGTTTTATTTTCAGATTGCAACAAATTTACTCAAAGTATATCAGTTGAAATTTTAAAATTACAATTAGGGACATTGTATTATATTTGGAAGAAGGTACAGGAAAGGTGGATAGGAACAAATACATTCTTCCAAATATAATACAATTAAGTAGGGACATTGAAAACTCGCAATTTCTATAACGAGAATTTTTGCACATATTCTACTGTTTTCACAAGACTAACATGAATTTAGGCTTCTTTTTTTTATTCTAAATGAACACAAATTTCTTTGTAATCTGGCAATATAATTTTCAATGCTGTAACACTGGCGATAGGACTATGCCAGGCCTGCTGTTCACATGGATAGTGTCAGTTTTTTCTTATTTCATAGGTATAAAATGAATCACAGGAAAAATTAGTGTTTTCGGGATATTTAGGCTGTTTTTCAGAGGTTAGCATTAAAAATCACGATTTTGACTTTTAAACATTATTATACTTAAATTTTGATAGATCAATTCTTTATTTTTAGCCTTTAAAAGATTTCATGCTAGGTCCAAGCAAGGACAATATATATGGACCTTGCTACAGGTGGTCATGTTTGGCAAAATAAAATTTTATTGTCTTGCTTTTTATTCCCTTCCTCTTATTTGATAGTTTTTCTTCAATAACAACATGTTTCAGTGTTGTTATTTTTAGGTCTAAGCCTAATTTGATTTTTGATTATTTCGATATTGTTATTTGTAAGACTCGAAAGTAATTATATTGAGATATCGAGTTTGATATTATTAAGTGTGAAATGTTATGTGTGTATTTTATATTTGATTTTTCTCTGAATATGTTAATAAATAGTTAATTAAAAACACACATTAATGAAAAATGTAGACCGTTTTATCCTACTTTTTCGTAATGAATTCTAATTTGACTCGTATTTACATAAATAATATAACACTTTCAGCTTATAATACCATCTCTCGTTGAGAAAAATAACACCACTTTTTCCCTAGAGCTAACTTCACCGTTTGCATGTCTCTAGCTATAAGTCAGATAATAATGGGTGGTAATGATCAATTTTATTCAAGGGGCAGCAATGTAAAATGTTAATAGTGTTTTTCTTTTAATTGTAAAAACCATATTGGGTTCATTCTTCCAAATACAATGAAATACCACCAAAAGAGAAAAGTCGTTTTTTATGATAGAAAACTATAGTTGAATAAGACACACTTAAACAAGAATATTCCATTATATTTTAGATTATATTATGAAATAATAGATACAAAAATAATTTTCAAATATATGAGTATTGGTATCAACATTTTTCAAGCTGACTGGATATTCTTTTACATCATTTCTGATAATTTTTAGAGGCAGTTTCATTTATTTATTTCAGGTGGGAGACGTGAACCACCGGTTTTCCCAGCTGGATCTTTTAAGAGCCAACAGCTGGAACCAAGAAAGTCCAATCAAGGTGACTCGGCAACGAGCCCAAAACAAGAAGGGAGTAAACAAAACAAAGGGAAATGTAAAGTCTTCAATTAAAAATCTCATCCTAGGTAAGTGATTGGATTTAAAAGTGGGACAGGGTCAATTCGAGACAGAAATATAAAAACGTATCGAGACGAGAAAACTTCCTTTGAAAGTACAAAAATTTAAATCATCTTTATTAAAGTAAATATATAGGTTATGGAGTTCCTTTTTGACATTTGAGCTGGCGCTTGCTTTAGATTATCTTATACATAGTTCATTCAAACACCTGAAATATAACTCATACAAATTTTAAATGCAATTAATAAAATAGTGATAGTAGTTACAATGAAGACCATTTATAATTTAATTCCATAGTGTAACACCTTATATTGTCAAAGTTTGATATTGAAAAACAATTATAATCAAAACATTTCTTAATAAAGGCTGTTTGGGGGGAAATGTGACCTATTTTTGTGTTAGTAAGGTATTATTGGAAATAATAAATCCTTGGTTTGACTTTTTTAATTTCGTGGGGCCATTATTTGCTTTCTTTTAATTTCTCAAATTTTTGAGACTCATTTTTAAACTTTCAAGACTTGAGATTTTTTTTTCTTCATTTGAGTGTTGCACGTCCTTATTCAATACCATTTACTTGACTTCACATTAATCAATTCTATGAAAAATGAGATCTTAGGTCCTTTGTCCACCGAGGAGACCAAAACCAAGCAACCAAGCATCCTACATCTAGGAAACTTTTGCATTCAAACAATGCTTCACTCGTCCACTGAGGATACTACGACTTTAGCGCTGGGCGATACACCTTAAGGAGACCAAACATGTTGGTGGCCAGACTGAACGTAACCTGTTAGGTGTTGTACTATATTTGGAATGTTGCAGTTGCCCTCGATGTATCGCATTGCTTTGGTTTTTTCGGTAGACAAAGGGCCTTAATCTTCTCTACTGATGCATAAGTTTTACCTGGAAAACAGTAAATTTGTAGTGTGATAATAGGAGCAGCTTTGTTCAACACACTCGCTAATGTTTCAGCTGCCAGGAAGAAGAAAAAGGAAGATTGCTCTTCAAACGACTGGACAGATGAAAACACACTGGCTGTTAATGTTTTGGATTCCCAACACACTCTTCCAACACGTCAGTACATTTCCTATTTCATGTGACAGATAAATTTACTATCTCTCATTGCCAAGTTCAAAATCAACTTGAACCAATCTCTCATTTTCAAATAAATTTTAATGTTGTTATTGGTAGGATGGATTTTTTTTTTACTCCAAGTTGAGTCAAATTAACTATTTTACGAACCTGAATCGTCATTTTACCTACAAATCCTACGGATATTGGAAAAAAGGAACAGAAAAGAAAATAGAAACGGTAGTTAAATATTACTATTTTTATCATGATACATTCAGTTAATTGTTAAAAATTACTTTGCTCTACTTTTCAAATCTAAATTATATTCAAGGTTTGAAATTAAAACTTTTTAAAATATATTTGATTCGGGTTTGCCTCAAATTAAAAAGATGGACTTCGCGCATCCCCAATATATTATAAATATTCTTATTTCTAGATCCATTATGCATCTTGTCCAACTAGTTAAAGATTGTAGTATACCTAACACATATTTACAAACACTTATTATTTTGATGGCACTACGCACCTTCCACAGGAAGTATAAGTAGTATACCTATGCATAGGAAGTTGGCTTCAATGGTTATAATTTAGTTGCTTAGTGATATTGTTAGTTTTAAAATGGGAAGTGGCCCATCAATGGATCACAACGTCTAAACAACCACCTATCCTAAATATATGTTAACTAAATCTGTTAAGTGTGAAGGAAAACGTCAACTTCCAAGTGGTATGGATAGAATAATATTTATAGTACAAATATTTCAAGTAATTAAAAATATTAATAGATTTATGCATGTATTTTTAAGATTTATTTCTTTTGGTTGAGTTTGAACGACTATTAAAAACTCAAATTTTTAAACACTCACACATCCCTATTTAAAATGTTGTTTGTATAATTGCAGCTCAGCCACTTGACAAGACGAGTGTACCTCTTGTCTCTCCAGAAAATTCCGACCAGGTGAGCTGTAACCCTTTTCTTGTCTTGACTCTCATCTGAAAATCAATCAAGGCAGAATTGTGAGTGCACCACAAAAAATGTTGGCTCATACTCTCAAAGTAAAATTTAACAATGTCTTGACTCCACTTTTCCTCACATTTGAATAAGAAAAACACAAGTAAAAGTGGCAAAATGATTTTTCTAAATTAGTATGAGTTTTCCCTCTCATTTCTGATTTTGATAAATAATAGAGAGTTGGGTCGGATCCACTATTTTACAAATCCTACGCTACAATTTAATTTCGAATCTTGGGGAAAATTATGAACTTAAGAGTAAATTTAATGGAATAATACATAATACAATTGGTAACTAAATATAACTTTCTTTCTTTATAATCCATTCATACATTCAGATAAGTAATCATCATTAACTGATTCCAGCCTGTGGCCGGGTCAGTTTAGTAAAATGCTTCCATCTTCCTTTATTCTTCCACCACTCTTCCTCGGGTGTTAGAGTTTAAATTGAAGTTAGATTGGAGATTCGGATTTGTAAAGTAGTGGATTCGACCCGTCTCAAAAAGAACCTTCTGCCTGCTTTCATTAACCACCTCTTCTACTGCAACTAGAGTACAGTTTATTATTTATAACCAACACTAATATAGATACAAAAGATTTACAGCTTTGTTGCAATCAGTCATGATACATCAGCTAGATGTGTGATGAGAAATGGAGTAACTGCTTCTTGTTTGTATTCCTAGGTGAAACAGCCTCTTAGGGCTATCAATGTCAACACTCCTCCAAGGAAAAGCATCCTAAAACCCGGAGGCCGCAAGACAGGTGAGAAGAGTATGCAGGGGTGGTCAGCTTATCACTTATATTTCATCACAGTGATAAGATCCTTTGTTTATAAAGGTTTCATAATTTTTCTAATGTGTTGAGATTGATGGATTATGTACTCATGTTTCAAACATTCTTGCTTTAGACGGCTCTATTTCTAATTGAACTTGTGTCTTAGGTGACTATACACAGAGGAGACGATCTGCCAGAATCAACGTGAAATTTATAGGTAATTATTTGTTTATTTAAAGCAATTATTTCGTTAACTATCACATTAAAAATGTAATATTATAATTTATTGTGACTTAATTTGTTTAATTATCTAAAAATAAGCAATCTTAGATTTTAACATTTTTACTCTAATATAGGATCCGTATTTCACTTTATTCTAACACGATTGTTTTTATTTATATTATTAAGTTTTAGAATTATATATTTATTCAACCGAAGCCCAACTTGGTACTTGGGAGCTTAATGAGATCTTCTCAAATCAACAAACCTGGGCTCGCAGACACTTAGTAAACAGGAAGTTAGCTTTAGTGATGCCAATGTGGTTGTGAAAGAGGAAAACTTATCTGGTGGATTTTAAATTCTCAGGTTCATCTATTCTGTGAATGCCAGGTGTTGATAGTGTAGATAAAGGGCTCTTCGTTAACTAGACTTGATCCTGTTGCAACACTAACACCACAAAATAATATATTAACTCCCGAAGAATTTAAAATTCACCGTAAAAGTTTTTATCTTTCACAACCAAGCTGGGCTGAAGACAACCTCCTGTTTAGTCTCCTGAGGAAGACGCAAGGAAAGAATCAACATTTTGAAGTGTGTTTAAATATGTGTTAGTGTATTAACTTTTATTCGTGTTTTATTTTTGTAAAATTATATAAATGTTAATAAACGTCATATTTTGCTTAATGCACTTGATTCCATACATATAACCGTAACATTAATGTTTGTTTATTCACAGATGTCGACTCAAGCAGTGAAAACGATCCCAAGTGTGAATTTCCACTCACCCCATACATCCGCAGCCGTAAGTAACAGTCTTTAGCTGGATTCATCATCATCATCATCATCAACTGTTTCCAGCTTGTGGCCGGGTCACTTTATTAAAAATTCATCCATCTTCATATATCCTTCCATCACTCTTACTTCTTTAATCTCTTCCATTCTTCTCCTCTCACTTGAACACCTTCCGTTATATACTCTTCCCATTTATTTCTCGGCCTCCACTGCCGCAGGGTAGCTGGATTAATAACAACCAAATAACATATATTGAGAATTAGGGTTATGCGACCTTGTATGTTTAGAGTTTGAGTATAGTAATATGTTTAAAATGTTAAAAATAAACTTTCATCTTTCACAACCAAGCTGGGCTGAAGCCAACCTTTATTCTTATTTAAAAACCTAGGGTCTAGGAGCATTTAATCAAAGATAAAATTTACCTGATATTATTGAAAAGTTAGATATTTTGTGGAGTTTCACAAATTAAAACTAAAGTTTGGCATTGCTAGAATTGTCTAATAAACTCTACATATGATTGATTGTTTTAAAATCGATTCGAGTTTTCTCATCACACTTACTTGACAAACGCTAGCTATGTAGGCAAAGTTTTAAGAATTAAATATGTAACAATTTTACTGCTTGTGCGAGGAATGTTTTCATGTACTAACTGTTAATGTTGCCAGGCTCTAGAATGAGTAGTATGCTACCAGGACTGAATTCCACCACATTCCCAGGCATGGCTCTACCTTCTGGCGACCTCATCAGTCTCGACTCGCCAGTTGAAGGTAAACTTGGCAGTAGTGTAGTCACAGGGTAGCTTTCATGTTATGGTACAATCTGTACACCTTAGCTCAATCGGTAGCGTGCCTCTCTACTAAGCTATGGGTCCCGGGATCAATACCTGGCATGGTACGAAAAATGTATGTCTTTCTTATAAACCATTCATCATTGAGTTAAATTACTGGTCTGAGGTGTGGTTATTAAGTTCTTCCTATATTATATTAGGTTCTGAACCACCAATAAGAAATTTTGGAGCTCTACAACACATTTAACTTCATTTTTTTAGTCTAGAATCTCAAATATCCCTTGAGATTCAAGGTCCTATCCATAGTTAAAAATGAGAAAACCATCTGAAAAATCACTTCGTTAATGAAAGTTTTGTGATTTTTTCCTTTTCATCCTTAAAAAAATTATGAATTAGTCACACTTTTCGCATGTATATCCCATTTTAGGTGTGGCACTAAAAGAGTTACCAAAATATCATAAAAATGATTGTTTTTGCTTTTCCGCTGTTTAAAAAAAATTATAAAAAAAAATATGATATGGAGGGAGAAGGAAGAGGAAGTACAGGAACAACTACAAGAATGGAATGAGGAAGTGAAAGAG
>CABFOV010000146.1:173732-195946 GCA_902141375.1 Timema poppense
GAGTGTGGAGTTAAATTTAGCATGGCAGCGTGTGAAGTGATGGTAATGACACGGAAGAGGATAAGGCTTAGTAAAGCTATAGGGTTGGATGGAGTAGAGCTGAAAAAAGTGTAAAACGTCAAATAAGTTAGAAGCCAGATTACAGAGAAAGGTGAAAGTAGAGAGGATGTAATGAGAAGAGGACAGCATGTAGAGTTGTTCTATAGATGTGTAGGAGACCTGGTATGGTGGAAAGAAGTGCTCTTGAAGAGTAAGAAAGTGTTGTACAGTGCATACTTTGTACACATGGTCACATGTAGCAGAAACAGTGACATTGAATGTAAGGGAGACTAGGAAAGTGGAGGCCATAGGAATGAAGTTTGTGAGGAGCATGTTGGCTGTCATGAAGAGAAACAAGATAAGAATGACATCTGAAAAAGAGTAGGGGTACATGAGGTAGTTAAGGAAACAAGACTGAGATGGTATGAGTATGTAATGGGGATGGAAAAAGAGAGGATGCCAAATAAAATGTTGGCAATAAAGTATGTAGGGAAAAGACGGCAAGAAAGACTAAGAAAGAGATGGGAGTAGCAAATAACAGAAAGCGTTAAATTCAGAGGAATAGTGGTGGAAGGATACCACCATATCAGCTACCAGACACAATATTAGTACCTAAAAATTAGTGTGATGATTAACATTTTTCTTCTTATGTTGGGTTGGATGTTTGAAAGAGCACACTATATCGAGTCAGGGTTGAAAGAAAATTATCTGGTGGAGCAGATGGCCACATTGGTAGATCTAGAGGGTCGGAGGGGAGAATTGTGGGGCTGAGGCCACAGACTTGAAATAAACTAGCCTCAGTTTTAGCTAATCACCTAACAGATGAAATACAACTAGTTGGTAGTGTTGCAAATACAACAGTAAAAAAATATCTTATCTTGGAAAGGGGAATTAAATAAAAAATGTATTTAGTTCTTATCTGATTTTTAACTTATTTCCTAACTGTTCCATGTCCCCTCTGGAAGTACTTCATGCCCCCCAGGTTAAGAATCACAACCTTAGAGGTTAGACCAATAAATTAATTCACATTTTTTTACTTAATTTTGCTTATTTTATTTTCAGAGCCTGCAAGAATTATTCGATCAAGCAAGAGGTTGAGTAGTATTCGGTAATGTTGACAGCAGTGGAAAACTCAATTTTGTGTTAAGATTTATTGTGGAAGAATGAAGTTGATATAGTGTGGTAGATTAAATAGTCATAAGCACATTTGTGTGATTTATAAATATTTTAAGTTAAACATCCTATATTTTATCTTCATTATTTACAAACTCAGCTATTTTAACTTTTGATAAAAGATTTTACATTTAAGATCATTATTATTGTACATAATATCCAGCTAAGTTCTAAAACTTTGTTATAAGTCACAAAAATATTAGGGCTGATCCAATTGTTGGTTTATAATTAAATTCTTGTTTGATTCTAAAATTAATATATTTCTCATAATATTTTAAGCATAGCTTTCAAAATAAAATTTCTTAACTAAAAACTATCACAAACTTAACCACCTTTCCTGTACCTTCTTCCAAATATAACAAATACCTCATAAAGCAAAAAGAGGTTTTCCTTACAGAGTTAAACTTAACCAAGAGTGTTACAATGAAAAGAACACACCTTACATTGTTACCATGGGACAAAGTAAGTGCTGCGAAGCTTCCAAACTAACATCAAATTCGACTTCGCTTCGAAACAAATTCCAGCTTTGAAGCTTATACAGTAAAAATGACAGCTAAAAGACTCAATTTATGTTCATTTATAGCTATTCTGAGCCGTTTTATTCATTATAAATTAATTTTCATATAAAAAAACGAGCAATTTAATTGTAAGTTATGATAATAGCTTGATTTTTCAGACTAACACGAACTTTTACAAACAATGGTGCAATTAAGTATTTCCCAAATAATCGTAGTGCATTAAGTTATATACATAGCCACAGTATATTTTTTCAAGAGAAATACTCAAACTTCGATTCGGCTTAGAGACTATTTCATATATTCTATTAAAGTTCACTTCGAATTGAAAAAATGGATTTCACACACCCCCCTAGCTTCCTCTTTTATAAATTGGTGTTGCTCATTTCACACTTCCTCCCGATGAGTCCTAGTAGAATGAAAGTTGAAACCTAAGTCAGAGGATTTGGCAATAACACTTAAAATTCTTCACTCTGTAGCCTTTACTTTTTTGTCCAATGGCAGGAATTTAAAGTGTGAACTGCGTTCTTCTTTTCATTGTAAGAGCCGTATTATTTTCTTTGCCTTTTATATGATTCTATCCGCCTTTCCTGTACCTTTCAATTATAATACACTAGACCTCCTTATTTTTGCATCTTGCATTAACTTTAGTGTGTAAAGGTTTGAAAACTTGTCAGCTTTAAATTTTATTCTAAAGTAAAATTTAAGATCTGACAAATGAGACCTTAGCTCAGTTGGTAGTGTCTCTCTACTGAGCTAATGGCCAAAAAATTTATTATTGGTGAAATGTGGGTTTACCTTTTCACAGTGACTAATTAAAAGTCCCAGGCCTGTATGTGTAGGAATCAATATTAAGTTTATTTACTCTAATTACAAATACACTTTAACCTTAGTTTTCTCAAAACGCGTGTTTTTTAAAATTAATACAATGGACTAATTGTGATAGAAAAAATTGAAAAACGCCATCTTAAACAGCATATATTTCTTTAAAAGATAACATCAAAAAAGCAAAATTTGTCTGGCAAGTTAGGGTCCCTTTTCCTGTGGTGCGTCACAAATACCTTAAATAAATGAAAGACTTTGACAATCACAAAACTTAATCAATAAAAATTATTTAATGTTAAAATATACATTCATGTCCTCTTTTTGTCGTTTTGTATTTGAATTAATGTGTTCACACGGGGGAAAAAAATCTCAATGGTTAAATTTCATGTGATAGTAACTAAATTTATATTTTTATGATGAAATATATAATATATTAATCATGTTGGAAATATTCAAAATCTTATTTGTTTTGAGGACTATTTCATAGTGTTGGCCAAAAAGTGATGACACATTTAATAACACTATCTCGGTACTATTTTAACCAGTAATTAATGCCTCAAAATAAATTTAAAATTACAACGAAAGATTGACAATTTATTACATAGCCTTGAATTATTTCTTTCTTAAAGTAATGTCCTTAAGAAGGCCACCATTGTATGCAATACATTGTTGTATGTGCTTCTCTATTCTTGACATGACTTTGGGCAATGTATCGTGTTGATTTGCTTTTAAGTTCCTGAATTGTTCTTCTAGACATGACTTTAAAATGCCCCAGAGGAAAAAGTCTTGTGTGGGCTGTTGCCCAATTTTGCTGGAACCACATGTTGGTATCCATTCCCTTTTGTTTCAGTTGAGGTATCGGAAAGATTGCAACATCAATGGAAGTTCTTAACACAATGTTTCTCGATTTGGCGATATCACCTGGCCATCACGTTCCCCAGACTTATTAGCTTTGGACAATTTCTTGTGTGGCAAGTTATAGATGTTTACGCAACTTGCTCAGGAACTTAAATAACTGTGGTGTAAGTTAAAGTAATTCACAAGAGCCCTGCTGATAGTGCTACAACTTAGCGAGTGGTGAGAACGCTCAACATTTCTTAAATAATGCCGGCTAAACGAGTGCGAGGAAACAGAGGCGTCACATGGGCACAAAAGCTAAGATGTTTTGCAAGTATTAATTTCGGTGTCTGCCAAAATGTGGGCAATAGTTAGGTACAACTTTTACAAAATTTCATTTATTATACTCGCATTTTGATAATTTGTTCTTATATAAATATAACTCTACAAATAGCTTATCAGTTTATATTAAAGTGTGAATTAAATGTTCTAACTTTGGCCTATGGTTACTAAACGCACGAAACAAAATTTTAACTTAAAACAGTTTCTGATAGGTGAAACCTCATTAAAAACAACGCGTCACTATGGCAACAACCATTTTAACTTCCAGATAAAAGTAATCAGCTATTAAACCTCTCGATTAAAATTTGATAGATAAATTCTATCTGGCAGTCATAAGAAACACTTTTAACTTATCCAACAGATAGAAATATCCTACCAGAGTAATAATATTTATCCAGAAGTCATAAGACCAGCCTTGTATGGCATAAAATGGTGTTCATCATAAGGATAATGGTATTTTAAATCAATAATTCAAAGGTATGTAGACAATTTTCAATCTTGTTGTGAATTTAAGTTTAATTTGAAGCAACTTAGTAGTTAAATAGTAGATACAGTCTTATTAAAGGTCAACACATTCTGCCCCAATTTGTATCATTTGAATAGACTATCATTTGTAAAAAAGAATTCATCCCACACCTCTAACCTTTAGTACATAAAGTATTTTACACGTTTTTAATTGCCTTTTAAAAATTCAGCATATTCTACAAATTGTTTTGATATTTGCTAAGGAAAAGTTTTTTTAAATATTTGTGGTAGCACTGGTTTATCCTTATTGAGCAATTAAGACCTGGCATTAAAAACACCTTTGTGTCTAATTTATTTTGTCAATTATATACATATATATGGTACATTATGAGTTTAATGACACCAATCAGTGGCTTTAATTCAGAGTGATTAGAAACAAAACACTTCAGGGAGAGTTCAGAGAATATTTCTCTAACATACGTGGACAGGCAGAAAGGATGGTACCACAAGTTTAGCTGAACATAATTATAAAGACTGAACTATTACGAGATGGCCACTAATCCGGAAATTGTTCTTGAATTTAGTTGTCAGAAAAAGTGCTTGGGTTTTTCTGTCAGTCTAAAATTAAAGGTGTTTGTGGTTGTATCTTGTGTTGCATATTTATTTATTTTTAGGGAAGGAATGGATCCTATCCTGAAAGTTTCTTAGTCAAAGAATACCAAGATTTTTTTAAAAAAGACATTTTGAAGTAATAAAAGTGAAGACTTAATTTTTTTAATTTGCTTTCATTCAAGGTTGTATGGCATGAATTGTGTACAAATCGGCCTGTTCACTCTCTCAACCTAATTGGTTTTGCTGGAATTTTATTTTAGAGTTTGAAAGTCACCCTATATTAACAAATAATAAATATTTAGATATAGTTCATAGTCTTTAGGCACTTAATTTATTTTCTAATCTATCTTTTTGGTGAAACATGTCATGTCAAAAAATGTATAAGAAATATGTTCTTAAAATGTAAAAATACTTTTATTTCTCATATACATTTTGTTTGATTGTTTATAAAAATAAAATATATTTATTCAAATTTCACATAGATTCAACTAAAGAATAAGAATTGGTCTTTTAATGTGTTAACAATTTATTCATAAAATAAATGTACATAATACAACATAACTCTTTAATAATTAAAAACAAAATATATATATATATATTTGTAGTACAGTGCATATTATAAAAAAAAAAAATGAATGATACTTAAAAACTTTTCCCAGTTTTTTTTATATAATCATATCACATGTGTACAGTTAAATAAATAAATACTAAGGTACATTAAGTAAAATAAATATTTCATTTTAAATATATAACTTATTTAACAAACAAAAAAATTGCAGGTTATTTATGTTCCCTGTGAATATGAGCACATTATATACAATACTCAGTGTTTTATATCCCACTAGAAAGATTATGGTACAGTTTAGTTTCACAGTATTTTAAGATTTGTTAACTCAAGAAATTTGCTTCTATTTCCAAGTTGAGCTTCAGTTAAAAATCAGGGCTCCTCGAATACTGTAATTTAGAGCCAAGCTTTAAATAGATGCTCGGCTCAATCTTGTTAGATTCAGGAGTGCATTGTTATAGCTGAAAAAAAGCTTTCTTTTCCTTGTATTGTGTCTGGTGATGAATAATTGTTTACTCTTCTCTATACTCGTAAAGCGAAAAAAAGTTTTCCTTATTGAGATAAATTATATATTCGCATTCAATGTCTTGTTCCTGTGTTTGTCCTTTTAAGTTTTACCTTTTACTAACTCGTTAAATTTTACTACACACCTAAAATTGATTTTATAAATGCCCTGTTAAAACTTACTTTTTCCATTATCACAAATATATCGAAAAATTAATCTTATTTTTTCTAACAATTTAGAAAAAAGCCATTTTAACTTTGATGACATGTTCTTTTCATCATCAAAATATTGACTCGTCATTTTAAATATATGACTTAAAATATAGTTATTATTCAAAGAGAAATTAAATAAGTTAACCTAAAAAAAAATTAGGATTGTCTTGTTTTACGGCATAAGCCATATATTTTCCACTACCATCTTACTAGGCCTGTCATTACTTCATATACCTTATAAGATAACTTAAGACTAGGACAGGCACAACATTCAGTGGTCGTTAATTCATAACTGTGAAAAGGTACCCATACATATTTCATGATGAAGTTTTTGGTCATGCCGGGAATTGAAACCGGGACCCTTAACTCAGTAGGCAGACATGCTTCCGACTGAACTAAGGTGGTAGATATTTTAAGCTATAAAAACATGGTGTCTACTCAACTTGACCAGTGAAATTCCCCTGATAATTTCCTAAAATTCATGGCTCTAAAGTATGTCCACACCCTTCTGTCCCTCCCAACCCAAAGTTTTTTGTTTATCTTTTTTATGAATAACAATAATAGGATTAAAATAAAATTTGTTTTATTTGTATTTACATAGTCTACTAGGAATTTGAAATTTACTGATTTAATGATTATTATATTTCATATTTTGATTTGAACAACATTTCCCTAGATTTTTCTTTAATTTTCCAAATTCCCGGTTTTCCCAACCACTTCCAGTTTACCCTGATTTTCCCGGATGGTAGACCCCTGTTAGTATGTTTTCCAAACTTTTCTATTTAAAACTAACCAAAAAAGTGGGGGGGAATTTGTTGACTATTTGGCAGCAAACCTTGATTTACAGAGTACATCCGAGGTCCTATATAATTGAATTTTAAAATAAAATTCTTTATTAAGTACATTAATTTTTATCACAATCCTAAGCATAGTTTCCAATTTAATTAGTTATTAATAGATAATCTTGATAGTAGTTTGGATTAATTGGTGCAAATAATCAAAGTATGTGCAATTAATTCTCACTATCAGTTTTGCAGAATCAGTACACCTGTTTTGTACAGTAAGCGTAATGGTTCACAAAGCTAATCTACATGATCCAGGCAAAGCATCTCTTGTATTTTTTTTACTTCTGTTTCTTCAAGTTTGTTTTTATAGAAAACTAAGGCTTCCACCCGGAAAAACTGATTACTGAAACACACAATTTTTTTGTCAACTATATAACTTTACCAGTACAAACTAAGATACACATTTGTTTTACTTTAAATGGTGTCAAGCCCCAATATAGCATAACAATTCATTTACCTGGATTCCATTAAAAGAGAAATGAAAGTAAAAGGTTGCTAGAATTATGTACACACATAATGGATTACCAGTCCAATAGGAATCTTAGTTATAGTTGATATCTGTCTGTCAGGAGAATGATGAAACATTCCCTCAAAATTAACTCTTATGTTTGTGTATCTAGAGGCGTGTTTTCACGGTTGACCTGGTATTGATGCTTACAACCATAGCATTATTGCATTCGACCTGGTATCAGTGTCAGCAAAATGTTTATGACCGAGACAATACCAGAGCTCGGTTTGGTAACGCTTTCCTCTACCAGACTAAACAGTATGGATACAACCAAAGAACCGAGAATGTGTCCGCCAATTTCAAAATAGCATAACTTCTTATGTTAGATTCAAACGAGTATAACTTCATAGTCAATATATTTTTAAGTTTTTGTGAATTAAAATGGACAGCGATTAATTGCCAGAAATATATGACATTAAGTAGGTACTTAATAACCGTTTAGTTATGGATAGAGGCAAAAGAGTATTACATGATCTAGACCTATTTAATATTACATGTACGTAGTACTTCATGTTTTCTTAAGGTTATTTTTGGGAAGATGTGGGTGATATGTTTTGTAAATATTAGGACTAGTCAAAATAAGCACCAATCAAACTAAGAATAAAATTAAATAGCTCAGTTTCTGTCTATTTGCAGTATATAGTAGGATTACATAAATTCACCTACCAGGTGTTATATCTGCTCTACCCCAACTGCCATTTTTGTTTAAGATTATTATTATTAGCACCGCGTCTTACTACCCATTCGGGTTATACGCACTTATGCTAATGTGTAATGGTAGGGTGATTGTGAGATGAAATGAAGGACCTACAGTTTAACGCGGGATCCGAACCATGGTGGAGACCTGGCATTCCTCACATTCACAAGATGTCTTGTCAGAGGTGAAGGAAGGGTTTGGTAATCAGATAAATCTTTGCCGGGACCGAGGATTGAACCCCGGCCGCCAGCATAGAAGTCTGACACCTTACCCCTAGACCACCAGGTCACCTTTGTTTAAGAAAAACATCTCAAAGTAATTTTCGCGCTCCACCTTGTTCCGAACTACTTGGTCGTACGTAGGCCCTCGATACCAAGACGTAACCAAGTCAATTCGCAAAAACTCGCCTTTTAAAACACTTGATGTGGAAAGCTTGAATATTTTTCAACCCACCTCATAGGTTGCATTAACTGCAGCAGGTCAGGATTAGCTTTTGCTTCATTGATATTAGATTTTTTGTACAAATAAATATTTTTAAGTGGATTTTGAGACTTCCTGTCCATGTCAATGTTTATCAAGCCCACAGTGAAGTTTGACACTTCCCATTCAGTTTGGAAAGACAAAATTGACTTAATGTCTTGCTCCAACTCATATTTAAAGTCCTTAGCACCCTGAAAAAAAAAAATCACCATTGGATGAATTAGCAGATTAATCAAAACTGGCATTTAAATGAAAACATCCATTTTTGCTTTGTATATATTAGGTTAAGGCAAACAATATTGAACAGTGAATGAATACTGGTTGCTTGTTTCAATGTTTTATTTTTATATTGCCTAGAATACAGAAGGCCTATTTAAAAAATAAGTAAATAATATAACCATATAAATGGCTCAAAACCAGATCTTAGAATACATGTTAAGTACAAGACGTTATCTTTCCCAAATTAGTAGAATTTTTTTGCACTTTCATTTTGATTATGTTCACATTGATTCTTTAGTTGTTATAGACAAATTTAATCATAATTAAAAATTGGAATATTTTTGTTTACATTCAGTTAAGAGAAAATTACAAGTTGGGCCTAAACAAGTCGGTAGTAGCATAATAGCTCTAAACAAATATTGTATTTATTTGTTATCTTAACGCTACCAAGGTTTGTTGGGTGGACAATTGTGATCTTCTGTCGTTGGCTGGTACATATCCGACTTCTGAAGTTGTAGTGCGATGATATGATTATTATGATTATTATTATGATTATGTGAAGCCAGTGGACATCTTAAATCTAACTCAAGCTTAATTAACCAGACCACAGCGACAATAAGAACAATTTCCCCAGAAAAAATACCTATGGTACTACCGGGAATTGAACAGTAAGTAAATTTTCAACTGTCGGAAAAATCCAAGGCTACAATTAATGGACAATAGCTTTAGTTAGTTTTAACAACTGATCCATACTAATCTTGCTGCCAAGCAAATATTCGTCACCTGTCCCTCCTGTGTCTTCCTTCGTGACCCGACCAGTCGATACAGCTCTCGTCTTAAGATCCTGTTTAGAACACTTCTAGACAGAGCCAAATGCGGATCCACACTGTACAAGATACTATAGAACACATGGTCTGTGAGAGTACTGAAGACAGCCGAATTTTCGTGGGCTTCACTCAGTCGGTACTTGCGTCTAGAAAGGGAAAAATATATGCTTTAATTGTACTGGAGAAGAGTTTTTGATACTGTGGTGCACATATATCTTCGGGGAGATGCCAGGAATTTCAAGGTGCACGACAATATGTTGATTAATTATAAAACGATATTAGTTTTCAATATTAGTAAGGCCAAGTACTTTTATTTATATACCAAGTCGTACTGAAATCTCAGGTTATACACATATGTGATACTTATTCTAACAGTGACGAGATGAGGAAGAAAGCATTTAAGAGGTAATCTACCAGCATTTGTGTGAAAGGAGAAAGGAAAACTTAGGAAAAACTAGCCTCAGTACACCTGAGTGGGATTTGAACCTTGATCTTCCCGTCATCAGTCGGCCAATCAAACACGAGAGTGATGCCTTGGATAAATCACCCACTGAATCAGGCAAGAAAAGTAAAAAAGTAGGGCTGGGCAGATGCCGACTGTGGCTGGTAATGAAGTTAGTAGATAACCCAAAACTTATTGACGCGTCTATGAAAGCCTTATGGATCCCCATAAATAATGTTGATAACGAGCAATCATTTTCTGTGTATGGGAGCATAAGGGCAGAGAACCAATCTAACACCTAATCACATGGAGTTGATGATATCTCTCGTATTTTCCAATTCACCTTGAATTTTTGATGAAACCTATACCATGTTGCTCATGGACGGTCTCTTAGAACTTTCCACTTGCCTTTTTTGTCGCCAAAGTGACTAATATGGCCAAGCTAAAGCATTGGCAGGGAGTGACTTTTTGTGATTTTTGTAATTGAAAGAGGTAGTTAATTGTCAAGATCAGTTTTCATTTTACACTTGCAATGGATACGTGGCTAAAATCAGGTACTTTTATGAACACAAACAAAGCAAGTGAAGAAGATGTTAAAACTTGCAATAAAAGTTCTTAAATAGGTGGAATTCTTTCAAATTAGGTGTGCCATCCTTCTTTAAAAATTTCCTTTTTATATCTTTTTTATTTTTTTTTATTTCCCCTTTTAGGACGCTGTGTCACACTTTTAACACCCCCTTCTTATGAGTTCCTGATAGAATGAAACCTAGGTAAGGAAATTGGGTGGTAACGATCGATTTTCTTCAAGAAGCAGCCATCACCTGTTTGTCTAATGGTAGCAATGTAAAGTGTGAACAATGTTATTATTTTCGTTGTAAAAGCCATATTGTGTTTGTTCCTTTCATACGTTTCTATCTACCTTTCCTGTATCTTCTTCCAAATAGTGTGACATGAAGGAAAACATCAAATCTTTAGAAGGCTTCTACAGTATTTCTTTTGATAATAAAGTCAAATACTACTGAAGTAAGTGAGAAGACATTAGTTAAGTCTGTGAAAAAAATAATGGTAATAATAAATCATTGAAGAGAAAAAAAGATAAAGCAACTCTCACAGACCTCTTTCAAATTACGGTGCTCATCGTAGGTTAAAACAAATATAGCTGAAAATGTGAAACCAATGATTTGGGTTGAATAAAACCGATACAACACACTTTGAGCTAAATAATTAACTCATCATCAACATCATCAACTGTTTCCAGCCTGTGGCCAGATCAGTTTAGTGAAATGCCTCCTCTATCTTTCTCTTTCTACTGTTCTTCCCCCTTTAATCCCTTCCAGTCTTCTTCTTTCACTTGCACACTACTTTCTGTTATCTGCTCTTCCCATCTCTATCTTGGTCTTCCTCGTGGTCTTTTTCCTACAAACTTCATCTTCATCTCCATCATTCTCTTTGGTATCCTTTCCTTTTCCACCCTCATACATGTCCATACCATCCTAGTTTTGCTTTCTGTACCCCCACTCAGGAGAAACAAGGTTAGGAATGAAGTTATCCAGAAAATAGTGGGAGTACACGAGGTAGTAGAGGAAGCAAGGCTGAGATAGCATGCAATGAGAATGGAAAAAGTGAGGATGTAGAAGAAAATGTTGGAAATGAAGTATGTAGGAAAAAGACTGCAAGGGGGGCCAAGAAAGAGATGCAAGGAGCATATAACAAAGTGTTCAAGTGAGAGGAGAAGAATGGTGGAAGAGTATAGGGAGGACAGGGGCATTTTACTAACGTGACCCAGCCACAGGCTGGAAACAATTGAGGATGATGACCCCCAATATCTGCCAAATAATTTCATTCCTATGGCCTCTACTTTCCTAATCTGTAACATTTAATAATCAATTGATATTGTGAATTTAGTCACTAATTCTCTTAATACATATATGCAAGATATTAAATGAATGGTAAGAACATCTTGTTTTGCCAACCTGAAAGGCACACCACTGGGGAAAATGTGTTCAAACTCATCGGCTTTATAAAAGACAACATACAATGGGTGTGTGAAATGTATCAAGTTTAAGACATATGGTTCCAAAGTCATGACAGGTATTCAAACTTAATTTGTTGAATGTGTTTCAAACATCGCACCGGAGGCAGCCGACAAACTGTTGCATACACAAGGAAGCCCATTGCGGCCTACCATACGTGTGCAGATCTTAAGGTGCTACTTTATAAAGCTGTAAAAATGGTAGATTTTATAAAAGGGCCCCCCAATGAACTATTGAATATTATTGTCCTTGGTGAAAATAGAGGCATGTAGATTTAACGTCTCACTTTGGGTTTGATAGAATTATTGGCCAGAGGAATTAAAAATTGTACTCTAACGTATGAAAATAAATATAAAATATTGAGACTATCTCATGTTTTTAAAGACCCCCCCATTCTTATATGAAAGAATACTAGCTAGAAGTGAGTAACAAACTTGAACAAACTTACGGATCTCCTGGTATTTGCACTGTGAAGCCAACCTGGTCAGCTAACTGAAAGGCATCCATCATCCTGCAAGTGGAGAGCAAAACAAAAAGTGAGTAAGCTACTTTTTAATCGTCAAGTGAATGTAGAGCATGAGGGGTTCAATCATCACTTTATTTTCAGAATAAACATGAGCAGGTTAAATTTGTGTTTGATTTGAGTTTAGCTTTGAGCATACTACACTATATATAAAACTGAGCAAGCTCTGTCTCCTATCTTTAATTTAGTTTTATATCAATTGAATATCGTAATTTTCGAAAATTCAGGCATATATAGTAGCCCCATGGCTTCTTTGGTGCTGACTGACAGATCACAGATAAAGGCTTTGAAAAGTTACCAGACCAATTTATGTATCTCTGCGCCGAACCAAATGATCTGCAAAACCTGTGTTTAGCAGCTGTCACTTCTTACAGTCAACATTTAGGCATATATCTAAATGTTGACTGCCAGAAGTCAGCTGTGAGCTGTCAGTCAGCACCAAAGAAGCTATGGAGCTACTGTACTAACATCCCTAGTGAAAGTATAGATGGATATTATAATTTAAGGTTGAGTGACTCTAAACCAGAGTTAAAAATTTTGATTAGAGAATGGTATTATATTTGGAAGTAGGTATAGGAAAGGTGGATAGAAACATATAAAAGGTGAACGAACACAATATGGCCTTTACAATGAAAATAAGAACACAGTTCACACTTTACACTGCTGCCAATGGACAAAGAGGTAATGGTTGCCTCTTAAAGAAAATTGATCGTCATCGCCCAATCCCCCGACCCAGATTTCATTCAATTGGAACTCATCAGGGAGGAGTGTGAAACGCGCAATGCAACTTCCTAAAAGAGAAAACCAAAAAAACAAAAGGGGAGAAAAAGGAAAATGGTAAAGAATGATAGAACACATATATAGGAACATGTAAAAGGTATAACAAAAAGGACAAACACAGTAAAAGGAGATTATAGAGTTATATCATTATATATTCGCCAAATTTGTCATGTCAACACACATTCCTCAGCCTTCAGTGATAAGCGCTGCATCTCCTTCTCCACATCTATTTTACTAGTCTCAGCAGCGGCTGAACAACCTTGAGTGTGTGGTAATATTTCCTTGTCTCTGTCTCCACACCTGCACACGGTTAACTGGTTGAACCGCCCCCAGTAAATAGAGAATCTACTGTAGTAGTTAATATTCTGGTTCTTCTTATAATCAATTAGAGTTTTGGCCATTATTTTATACAAAACAATTTTGTTTTTGATATTAAAGCGGTTAAATATATATATATAGTTTTAAATATCATTTTGATAGTGCTGCATGAATTATAATATTCGTGAGTAGTGTATGTGTATTTCACAAACATTTTAAATTATGAGAACTAAGTTTCTTATGAAAAAAACCAACACACATAATACAGTGCATAGGTTTATTGTAAAACTAAATCTTACATAATCTCTATGTTCTGGCATACACGGTGCTGGTAGGCGTGATGGTGAAGATACGCTCTCACCAAGAACATGTCGTGGATGTTGGTCACTTCCTTGTCTCTGAAACAAACATGCTCTGTGTTCCCGTCATCAACAACAGCCGCCACCCGGCAGAACTGTAGCAGTCGACGGTGGTCAAATGTTATTTTTAGGTTCAACTGCAAGCTATCACGCAGAAAATAGTCCCACTTATCCACATCAATACCATTCTCATTGTTACTTATGATCTGGGAAAGAAAGAAGATAAATATTTGGGAGATGTAATAAGGCGCAAGAGTGAAACAATTATTCAAAACTAACATATCTAACAAGTCAGGAATTTTTCTCTAAGCACGCTTCTTTAACTGAGTTTTACAAAAACAAAATTTATCTTATAACACTTCTAAATAAAAAAAAGAGAGTTTATCAAATTACAAACAGTAGATTTGTTGGCACTCAACATATCAACTTACTTACATCCATTACTGTTTCCAGCCTATGGCCTGGGTCAGTTTTTTTATTCAAATCATATATTTTCCACAACCTGCTTGCAAGGCCTTTCCTAGATTCATATGGCTTATAATCTAACTTGAGACTAGAACAGGTACAACATCCAGTCCACGCTGATAATTTATCAATGTGAAGGGTTAAACCCACATTCCACCACTGATAAATTTTCGGCTATGCCGAGAATCGAACCCAGGACCCTTAAAGTCTGTTCGGCGTAGGAATTTTTTTCTGAAAGTCCTTTTTCCCTACTAGAAATCCATTATATAGTAGTATATTGGTAGGAGAAAAGAGCTTTCAGAAAGTAATTCCTACCGTGAATGGAATATAGCTGAATAGTAATTGGTTTCTCTTATTATAACCAAATGAAATTGTTAAGATTTTGATACCAACATTTTATGCCAGAATCAAACCAAGTTGTCTATTTTCTCTCAAATTTGAAATGTTTGAATAAGGATGTATTCAGAAAGGGCGAAGAAGCTTGAGTTTAGTTATAATTACAAAAGATTAGGTGTGTTACAAAAATAAATTAAATATAAAGTAGAATGGCTATTAAGTTATCCAAAACTTCCCCTCCCCTGGAAGTCAAATATAATGTTCTTTAAATGCATTTTGTCAAGCAAATATGATTTGGTTTATTGTTTTTTATTTTACTCTCTGAAAAAAGAAGAGTATCTTTGCAAATCTGAAATAATTAATAAGTTTATACTCACTACCATATGGGATGTCAATTTATCTAGAAGTTCTATACTTTATAAGAGATACTTTTCGTGGTGGTGTGGCTCACACATACAAATACAAAAACAAGGAGTAGCAAATGAAGTGGCAAAGAAGAGAACTTGTAACAGCTAATGTGACCATTCATAGGGTAGTTTGGCATCCACACTGTATTTAAAAGACTCATTCTGCACTGTGCATAGTTGAGGGGGGGAAGCTAGGAAAATTATGGACCATTTGGTAGCCTAGCCGATTCAAGTGCTAATAATCCATAGATAGTAGTATACCTGTTAAAATATTAACAAAAACAATACTTTATTACAAGAAATACTTTGCTATGGTAAAATGAAACAATACAGTAATGTTGACAATAGAAACTTAACCAGTGGACTCACCTCAAACAAGTAACTCTTGGCAGAAACATTTCGATGACCCAAGATCAAGCTTTTTATCAAGTTAATTTCATTTTTTTCCAGTCCATACTTGATAAACAACTTTTGAACACATTCATTGTTTTGCAACAAGAGATCAAACATCTTTATTGACTGCTCTTCATGCTGAGAAAAACAAAAATAGATTGTTAAGGTTATTTCAACATCCTAACTCAGCGCTGAGAAAGTAATCTAATTTGAAATATAGTTTATAGCTACATCTTTAATCTCTAAACATAAACAAAAATTTTACAATATTATTTATAATTTATATTCAATAGATTAAATACAAATACTGAAGACAAGGTCTATGCTAAGGATTTTGCCATCCTGTGCAAATGTTGCACTATACAACCCCTATTTTCCTAAAGCAATCACATTTAAAATTCACGTAAAATATCACAAATATTTCTATATTTCGCTCCTGACAACTGTCACCTTATATCTGAAATTATATATCCTTACATTAAAAAAAAGCATGTGAAATTTGAGAATTTTACAAACACAACACAAAGTTACATTTTTAGAGAAAGGTGTTGGCTGGGCTTTGTAAATCAAGGAATGATGTTTAGCTGTCATAAAATGTACTATGGAATCACACATGTTTAAACATTATACACCGTTTGCGACTCGGGATAAACCACTTCTAGCGTAGTATGGTTGTAGCGGTGATTCCATTACTTGACATTGTTAACAGACTCTTGTGGTGGCCACCTCTAAATGAATGCACCTTTAATATAAAATGTGGGGTTGGGTGGAGAGAAAGGGATTACAGATTTTCTAAAAATAAAATCACACAAACATAGTTTTTCTTGAACATGTCCAAACTTTCTGTTTGCGCTCAAACCATGATGTGCTTTAAAGGTTACTTCAGAACACCAATCAATTGTTCTGTCTCAACATAATACATGATGCAGCTTTGAAATAATTTTCACCACACTCTATAATTTGCTAAACTGCGTGAATGCCCATGTTCCACTGGCCCTAACTGTAGATGACAATAACAAATGAAATATATCGTAACAATTAATAAACATGATAGAATTATAGAAAAGGAGGTACAAATAAAATTATAAACACTAACACAGATTTACAAACACTTCATTATTTCAATGACACATGGTATCATTCCTCAGGAGGAAATAAACTGAAAAAGAAAGTTGGTTAAGATGATACTAGTGATCTGTATGGATGACTGATTGTGTTAGTGGTTCAGGAGGGCTTAAAAATGCATTAACAAAACACAAACTTGAATTGATCTGACACTCAATAACTTCATTAAAAGCTCACTAGAGATCAACTAGAACGACGAAAACTGGGGCTCGCAGACCCCTAATTATAACCCAAAACATTCATTTTATACTTAAATGGATACATGTAAGTTATAATGAATGCATTTTAACAAAATATGTTAACATTTAGTTAATATTTATATGATTATATTAATGTCTATTTCCTTGTTAATCTTTTTTTTCAAATCGTTTTTGAAAATCAGGATTCATACATAAAATAAAGATTTAAACTAGTATAATAGTGGATTGAACCCAACTATAAAAAATACCATAAGGAAACTAGAAAAAGAACCGATATATCACACCATCTTCATATTCTCAAGATCATAATCCAACAAATTTTACTTTTTAAGACAAAAAAAAAAGAGTATTGGATTATTTAAATAATACCCAAGTTGAAAATGCAAAAATTCCGAGTTTTTAGAATACAACTCTAAGACACGGTTATTACCTTCCAGTGTTTGTTGTACCTGCCCAGGAAGTGTTCCCAGGTGTGCGAGAAGGGGCCATGACCCAGATCATGACAAAGTCCTGCGACCTGTAGGCACAGCTTCTCACTGGCCGTAATTTTATCCTCCTGTTCCCGACAACAGTTGAGGACGTCCACCATCTGACCTGCCAAGTAACACACACTGAACAAACAAAATGTTATTACTGAAATGGCTGTAACTATGGATTCACACATTCTCCAAAAAACCAGAGCGGAAAAGAAACATGGTCTTGTGATGTGCCTTAAGCCAATCAGATTATTTCACCCCAAACAGGGAGTCCCCTCAGCGCCACTTGAAACTACGTTAGCTTTCTCTGTTCTGCACATCTGCTTGGGAGACCAAGTCAAATTTAAAAACCAATAAACTCAATCATTGTGTACATATCTACAAAGCTAGAAACAAGCAGACAGCTGTATTTACTGTCTCTGTGAGGAGAGTTGACATATCTTATTAAATAGAAAGTGTGTGAAATTCTTGTCCAGTTTTGATTTGTTTCACAACAAAATCCAATATACTGAAAACATTCATCATGACATTAACCTTAAATATATGTACATGCACTAGAGAATAAACTGTTTTAAAAAGCTGTTTTCTAGTTTGCATAGCAAAACATCTTGGATCAATATATATATATATATATATATATAATATCCCTCAAGCAAATTCTGCTCTCTTATTCGCTGCGAACGTGTGAATCAAATGCGGTAAAACACATTAATATTTGATTTAAATAAAACATACTTTCATTCATTAAAGTTATTATAAATTTTAATAAGCTATCCGAAAATAAATACATTAAAAAGCTTATGATTAATACTTGAAGGGAGTTACAATATAGATAAGTAATGTTAGTGGCTTTCTTCAAAACCATTAAATTTAACTGTGAGTACAAATTATTAAATTCAATTTAGTTAAGAATGACAATCTAAACACGGGAATCGAATCCCAGACCTTTGGCTTTGCACGCCAATGCTCTACCGCTGAACCACCCTTGTTTGTCTCGTATCCGGGGTCATTTTTAACTAGTGCTGTTCAATATGAAACATTTTTTCTAACTCTAAAAAAAGTACTTTTGGCAGTAGCTGGTTTAAAACCAGTACCTATAGGTGTACTACCGTCTGTTCTGTAGGACAACAGGAGCTTATCCCAAAAAACAGTACTGTCCTGCATAAAACAGTACGCATGATCAACCTATCTGTGTGACTGATGATGATGATGATCAGAACAGTGCTCAGCATTGATCCAGCCCTATATTTTAATTAAGTAATCAGCATAACCATACTCATTTTAATGTGCAAGGCAAAAATTCATGAAAATATGTCCTTCAAAACTTTTGTGTGTGTATTAATAAAAAAATAAAATGATACAAAACTGTATACAAGTTAAAAAAATTAGGTTAAAGGGATGTTTTATAGTATGGGGTGGGTGGTAACACTTTCTAAAAGGTCACGCCTTGCCAATGCCTCGAAACTACAATTAATTTATTTAAACAACACGAAGATATGAGTGTCAATATTTATATAAATGAAGAGTGAATTAGTTGCACATTTCACCAAGTTATCAAATTTTATGGATTTAATTGAGAGCTTATCTCCGCGGATAATACAATTTCTTCTCATATCACAAACAAAGATAACCCCTCCTTCCACCATTAAAATGACGGTGTATTATCTCACCCCAGCGAGTGCTCGAAGCGGTTGTGGCAAGCCCCTGGGTAGATGAAGTATACCACTCCATTCTGCTTGATGTTACGCAGTCGTTGGAACTCGGGAGTGTCGATAATCCCAACACACAAGGGATGTAGAATCATGTGGCCATGGATGCAGTCGTTGAACACCTTACCTTCCGACACATCTGGTAAAGGATGTATCAATGGAACAACGTTAATAGAACGAGATATGTAGTGTCCTTGGAAAGTGAAAGATTAAGAGGAGCTGAACAAAGTGATAATAAGTTGTAAGAAGAAGAATACAGAGAGGGAGGTCCATAAAGTACCTGATAATTGTTGTTGTCTCAGTTAATGGAGTTGGGTCGAATCCGAGTCTCCAATTTTCCTTCAAATCCCAAATCTCAAATTCGAATTCAAATCTTTGAAAAAATTATGACTATAAGAGGACATATAAATATATAAGAATAATTGAAAATACAAATAGTAACTAAATGTTAACATTCTTTCTTATAATTAATCTATTCAACATACTATTTGTAATTTCAGTTAAGTGTTAAATTACTGACAAACATTACTGACATTCTGGGGCCTGGTTGATAAGTTCATCCTATAAATATCATTTGTTCTAAACCACCAATAAGCAGAATTAGTGCACTAAAACAAATTTCCCCTATAAGATTGAAAAAAGAAGAGGTATTTTTTAAACATTTTTAGTCTCGAAACCCGCCGAGGCGGCGTAGTTGGCTAATGCGCTAGTCGTGTTGAGCTACTCGACTGCTGAGGACGGGGAGATCGAGGTTCAAATCTCGGTTGGATGAACTGCGGGTGATTTTTCCTAAATGGTTTTACACTCTACTTCCACGCAAATGCGGGTTCACTTCCTCTAATTCTACCTTCCCAATTCCTAATCCATTAGAGTAATAAGTACCTATAGCGTATAACCCGAACGGGTAGTAATACGCGGTGCTAAATATTATATTATTTAGTCTCGAATTTGAAATTTCCTCAAATCCTTGAATATCCTTGAGGATTTTAGAGATTTGCAGGCCCATCCCTAGTTAATATGTATTACTTACTACAGGCTATGCCGCTACTATTATATTCTTAGATTAGTCCTACTCTAAAGGGTGAGGAGGCCTATAAATGCTATAACCCCAACATCCCTTGCTGGTTGGGGCCCCAGGAGTTATTTTCTCCCTTTTACTGTAGACGTTTAATAAACATAGTTTAAAAGTTTATATTGATTCTTATTAAATATGCCTTATATGTTGCTAACATTTTACAAAACATAAAATTCTGATCGAGTCTCTTTGTGAAAGCAATGCTCCTAACCTTACCCAAACAGTCGTTAGTGCAGTTTGGTCAATACAAATGGATGTGGAACATTTCTTTAATACTCTCAAAAACAACATCGGAACTAATATTAAGAGTGAAATTTTGTCATTTTCCTAAGCTGTGTAAGTGATACTAACTTGTAAGAAAAAAAACCTCTTTCTGCAATTCACAGAGAGATGCATGACATAAAACTGTCAGGTATATTTCCTAATGTGCACATTGCAGTAAGACCATATCTCAATTTACCAGTGACAAATTATGATCATACAACCAATTAAAATCAGCCTCCCATGTGTACTATTCCAACGAAATTATGCTAAGCGATACAAAGTGCCATTGACGGTTCCCTCCTCACCTGAAGCTGCCATGTTGCCTGTCTTGTGCCAACCGTTCTCGTTGATACTAAACCTGGAACAATCACACATGTTATCATCAGTGTGTTTTACTATACCTACAATACACTAGCACCTGGTACCTTCTCAGTAAGACTTTGAAATACTTCTAAGACACCTGGTACAGTTCAATTTGAAATGGCCAGTTATCAAATTTTAAATATGAAATTTTACTCTGTATTTTTGCAAGTGGACAAAATGTCAATCTCATCTAGTCTGGTTTGCCAGCGACAAGAAGGTCAGGGTTTGAATCCTTGTCGGATGTCCGAGGATGTTTTTTTCCCAAATGGTATATCAGCCTTTACTCCATGCAAATGTTAGTTTAAAAAAATTGTATAAGAATATAAATGGCTATTATTATTTAATTTAGATATCTTTACATCAATGAAAGGTAGTATCGATCATCATTGTATGCTGATAGACATTACCCACAAGGCATGATCACATACTTGTCAAACAAAAATGGCAGTCAAGGCGGCCAGCTGGCTATATTTGATTCAATCGTGCATACAAATTATGTACTATTAGATACTTTTATGTAGGCCAATAGCAAAATATAGTTTATTCTTTAAATTGAAAATGGACACCTGAACACGGGAAACTAACCTGGGACCTTTGGCTTAGTGTAACAAGGTCCCGTGTTCGATTACCGTGTCCAGGTGTAATTTATCAATTTAAAGAATTTTATATTTAGAATTGTCTTTAACTGCAGTTATCAAATATAATAACTTGGCTAATCAAACCATCAAAATATATTTTAGTTAAATAAAAAATAATTTCACTAATAATATATTTGAACCATAACAAAAGTTATAAAAATGACACAATATTAAATATGCCTCTAGCTTCTAAACAGCAATACATTTCCCTATCATATGTCAGCTATCTTTATTCCAAAATGACTTGCTAAGGAGCAACATTAATCAGAACCAAGTTCACGTGAAAACCATCGACTATAAAAAGCTGATCAGTGTTCACCGAACACTCCTCTATAATATGCAATACATATATTATTTTATCATGATTAAGTATGCCACTCAAATAAATTTTGTTTGTTAGGATACTTTGTTTGATAATAATAAAAAAAGCCTACCTATCACCATTCCCAACAGCATCACCAGTGACAGGAAAATAAGATGTCGTATTGATTTTCTCATCCGAGCAGATAATAACACAAAGTATCTAATCTTATAGCCAATCAAACCTGGCCATGATGACAGCACACTCATTATCTCATTATAATCAATGGTAGGATAAGATTAATTTCTCACCATGGATTAATTTTTCTGAAAAAAAAAAAA
>CABFOV010000146.1:198408-226006 GCA_902141375.1 Timema poppense
TTTTTAATTTTTTATTAAAAAAAAGTCAAGCTTATGTTAACATATTTGAATATATTGAAAAATGATACCTAGACAATGGAATTGAACCCGGGAACTTTGGCATAGAGCATCCGCCCATGCTCAGATAAGGCTGATTTTCATAATTATAGTTATCCATCCCCCAAGTTTCGCTGCCTTTCATATATACTTAATTGTATAGTGTTGCTTTCTTTCTTTATGCTAAATTAGTTTTGCTCATTTAAATTCACTCTCGTCTAATAAATAAAATATGTTTTAAATAAAGATTAGTTCCCATAAGAAGATTGATAGTGAATATTAATATTATAGTATATATGTAATAAAATGACCTTGACCATTGCCCTCTGACCTATACGCTGAAGCTGAAACTTATCTCTAGCTCTCATGAAGAAATTTGTTTTCTTGACTCTAGTTGGGATTGTTTGAAGTACAGTGACCCAGTCAGATGAGCAAGTGTGTGTTCGAGCTCTAGTGTAACCTACTCCACTGTCAGTGTTGTACTTGGATATACACGTTAAAATATCGAAGGTTGGCTAAGCATACATTTTTATTTTATAAGGTGTTTAGTGTTTTTTTAGCACCGCACCTTGCTACCTGTTCGGGTTATACACTTAAGTACTAATTACACTAATGGATTAGGAATCTGGAAGGTTGTTTTTAGGGAAAATGAACCCGAATTTGCATGGAGGGAGAATGGAAAACCACCCTCAGTTCACCCAACCCAGATTCAACCCTCGCTCTCCCTGAACTAGGCATTCTAGCTCAACAAAAAACTAGTGTGTTATCCAACTATGCCACCAATGTGGGTCATGTCTTACTACCCATTCAAGTCATATGCCTATGTACTAATTATTCTGATATGTTGGGAAAGAGGAAGGTTGAACTTAAGAGGAAGCGTACCAGCATTTGTATAGAGGGAGAGCGGAAAGTCATTTAGGAAAACCACCCTAAATAAACTCGTACAGAATCACACCAAGATCTCCCCATCATGTGTGTGTGCTTGTGTTAAGAACTAGTCTAGCATCTCTGAAGATATCTAAAAGATTAGTCCCATTCAAATCTAAGGTGAAAGCTTTGAGTTACCCACATTAGTGATCACAAAGTCTATGGTTCACACAAGCAATAGATTGGATTTTCAGTGATGGGGAGCTCTAGGTTTGAAATTATCCACTTTCCTGCCAATCAAATGCAGGCAGGTCCTACATTCCCTTTAAATTCCAACTTCCTTCACTCCTAACCAATTAGTGTCATTAAATGTGGATGGCTCGGTTAGGTAGTATGACGTGGTGAATAAATGACACAGATCAAGTGTTAGAAAAATATATTTTGTAGCCCACTACAACTTGGATATTCTAGGTACTATGTACTTGTAAAATAACTAATAATATTAATAATTTAATGTTTTGGAGTTTGAGTGTTTAATTACATACTAAGAAAATCATTCCATCCAAAAAAATATTTTTTCGTTGTCATGGTTTAAATTAAACACAGGCCATAATAAGAGTGATAATAATTTAACAGTTTAGTTCTTTTGGTTAGATTCCATTAACATACCACATATAGTTTAAGCATGCACATCAGATTGCCGTATAGGACCTACGAACCAAATAATGTCTTTATAAGTTCTAAAATGTTTAGTTTGTAACTTTAAGGGATGAGAATGTAATTTTTTCAGAGATTGTTGCAAATATGAGTGTACTTACTCTTATTTCCTCAGTCTTAAGACATAATTTTTATTAAAATTAGTATAACTGCTGATAGCCAAAACACAGGCATAACAAACACCGTGTAAATATTAATATAGGCTACCCCTAATGGGCTTAGCACAAATGGCTCCCCCTGCTGATAAGTGATAAATGTGAACCAATGTCCTCTTGGAAAAGCCAAACACACTGAAACTTACTTAAGAAGTATGGCTTACAGTTGTGAGCTATTGGTGTTGTGTTTCAGTCACTATTTTTGGTGCAACACCACATGGTGTTTAGCGATTTAATCATAATTTGCAAATCAAATGTAAAGTTACGGTTTTATAAACAACTTATATTATAATCAATCTAATAATGTATGAATGACTTGACTGTTTAAGAAAGTTCACACTTATTTGCACGGTTAGAGTAGAGGACATAAGTTGTTTTAACTGATTTGTGAATGAAATCATTTCAATATGTCAAATTCAAACCATAACCTAATAATCACAGGCTATTTTATGCAGTGTATTATTTTAAACAACGCTTCCTACTACTCGTTAGTATTGTGCACCTATGTATGTCAACTTCTTTTTTAGATTTATTAGAGGTTTTAACATACACTTTCTGAACTGATTATATCAGCACATGACTTATAAACTAACTTAAATCTTGTATGGACACGGCACCCAATCCTCGGCCATTAATTTATCAATGTGAAAGGAGAAACCCTAATTTCACCAATGATAAATTTTTTGGCCATGCCAGGAATCAAACCCTGGACCCTTAGCTAAGTATACAGACAAGCTACCGACTGAGCTAAGGTTTAAGTCTATTAATTACACAAGGTGTTAAGTATTAGGGAGGTTGAATTGCATGGGAGAGTATAAAACCTGTCTTTAGCAGTTTAGTCTATTTATTGTGAAGAGTAGCGCCTAAAACCATGTGGCCACTAAAGGTGGATTTAATATTAAAAGAATCAGAATAATAAATACAATAGGCCTTCATAATTAATGACATCAACCAAACTTCAAATATATCATCATAAAGTATATAACCAAAAGATTGTTAATCTGGCAACTGCGCATTCCATAAGACTTAGGCTGTATCCGAATAGTCCAAGGCTCCCTAGTTGGACCATTGAGTTTTATACTTGATGAGTTTACACTTCTCACACTTTTTATAGCGAAGACTGCCTCTAACTATTCGAACGACAACAACCTTATTTAAAATGGCTGAAAACGTAAGTCAGTGCTCTAGCAGACGAAACGATAATACTAAAACATATGCCAGTCAAACACCGCAACTGACATCGCGAGAATAGCGCACGGCTCGTAGCCTTCATATACATGGTGACCAAGACCTCAAGAAGACTGCATAGGTATCATTCGCGACTATTTGGACAGATCTATACTTAGTCACGTGATTGCCAATGCAGCTATCAAGGGCATAAATCAAGGCGACGCCGCATAAATAGACTATTCGGATACAGCTCTGTAGTGCAATTTAAAAGTGGAACAGCATATAGCTAGCTGTTAACTCAAATTCCATTGCAAAAGAACCTATAGGGCACCAGCTTAAATCTTTCTTGAATTTTTTAAGAATTATATCAAAATAAATCCATTACAAAATTTAACGGTATTTAAACTCAGGTTTGACAAGCTAGAAACTTGAGGTTAAATTTTTTGTTAATAAACGGGGCCAAAAGTATTACTTTGAGCAAGTGACCCCAATATATCTTATTAAAGTATTAAAAAAGATTACGCTAATAAGGCCTTGAAAACAACTCATTATTATGTTCTTGGACAGTTTGTTTTTCGTTGATTTATCCTTACCTTGGAATAAGAATGACAATTAAGCTCAAACCATACACCATTCAATATGTTACAAATTTAAATCTTTCAAATCGTTTAATTTTTCCATATTGCTTAACCAAAGATATATCGTCTGCAATCAGGTTGATGACGTGGGTATATATTTGTCACACCGAAAATAGAATAACATATGATAGTTATTACTCCAACTACATAATAAATCCTTTTATTATTTTCGGAATAATTGATTAAATGTAATAGGCTATATCACTTCACCTTTAATATACATTCAATCAAGTTTTGTAGGTGAGATTTTTTTAAATTTAAAAATAACTATGAACATTTTAAAACACATTACAAATGACAGTTTTCTACAGTGTATAAAAAATGTAATAAAATATCTGTTTTTATTAATTATAGATATTGGTTTCGTGTCCAAAGGTTGTATAAAACATAATATTGAACATTATTTTATCTTTATCTTAATTTTAGCTTTTACCTCTATTGTTTGCAAGGTTTCAATTTCCTCTTTTCCATAAATAAAGTAAGTGTCCTTTTTTGTTGCACCTTAGACAATATTTCAGAAGCGCGGCCGTGATTTCATTTGTGTACATTATTTTGAATGCCAATTTCAGATTTAAACAATGTCGAACGTGCTGGTTATAGGAGGTGGAGGTCGTGAACATGCCATTTGTTGGAAACTTTCATTGTCAGAAAATGTAAGTATGAAACAGTGTAATCTTATGAATAAATAAATTATGTTGGTTATTAATGTAGAACTCCTACTATAAAAGTACAAGTTGGACCAACTTGTTATAAAATAAAGTCAACCACTAATTACTATTACCACCAGGAGCGCTGCTTTGTTAAGTTTATTAGAATAGAATTTTGGTTGCCTAGGGTACCCGCTAGCCTAAAATCGTTCTGTAGCTTTTTTAAGTTTTGAAGTGGGAACATAGAAATTAGAAAATACATTTATACCATACTCATTAGATGACAAACTTTTTAAATGAGGAAAAAAAGTTATCAATAAATTCCAGGGCTCCCTTGACAGATATTCAAGAAATGTCACCATGTGAAAAAAATAATATAGTTTGCCCCCATTCTGGACCTAAACCATCAAACTTTTATTTACCATGCAATAATGAAATTGAAATGGTCAAAAATGTTTAATTAAATTTTATCATTAAGATACTTAAAACAGAATCTACCGAAAGCATATTTCCTTAGTAGTAAGACACGGTGCTAATAATAATAATAATAACATATTTCCTTAATTTGTCCATTGAGCTTTCATCATACTAAACGTTCTGTGGCCACATTTGGATTGTGAGCTGATGTCGCAAACCAATAATTGGGTGCAGTTAACAAAAGAATTCACCGAATTAACAGAACAGTATTTAACCAAGAAATCATCATTTCCCTTGTATTTTGATGTCTAAAAAATTATTTAAACTTAGAAATTAAATGTGCTCATAAAATGTCTGCAATTTTCAGATTAAAAAACGAGAACACAGTTTTGATTAATTAAAACGTTCACTCTTTTAATAATATGGTTGATAGCCCTAGTCAAACGCAATCAAGGGCCATGCAAGTCTAACACTTTATACCACTCTACCACTGATTCTGGTCAATAGTCCTACCTATGAAATAAGGCAGAGGTTCCCAACTTTTTAAACCGAAGGAGCCCTTGCACCAGAAATAATAAATGCTGAAGTCCTCATAATTTTTTTACACCCGTTTTATGAACATTTGATGACAACAGTTTAATTTAATAACTAAAAAAAACAAAAAAAACATCACATGTTTTGTTTGTGCCTTTGGCAAATGACCTTCATTCAGATTTTTTTTAAATTGACAATCCTTATTACTAATAATATTAGTGAAAACCAAGAACTTTGCGGCAAACAGTTTGAAAAACGCTGACATAGGGTTAGAGGGGGTGTATGGCTTATAGTAATTTGTAGGGTTGAACAAGACTACACGTTAGTAGCGGTGGGCAATCTAAATTGGTTGTATGTAAGAGTGAGGTATAAAAAAAATTTCCTTTGTTATATCTTTTCAAAATATATACTACAATCCATAAGTTTTTAATAAATTGCAGTTCACGACAAAATTGCAGTTCACGACAGACAGCATGGTGGCGAAGTCACATTCAGTTACCGTTCATTACATTAAATCCTGTATAGCCTATTTGTGTTTATCAAGGTCGTAAAAAGGTTATTTTTCTAAGGGGGAGATGCGCTAACAAATTCTAAGGGGTCCAGGAACGCCTCCCCCCCCCACCCTTGACCCTGCCCTTTCTTTCACACTTTTCATAGTTAGGAAATAATGTTTGGGTATGTTGAGATGGTGGTTGGGGGAAGGGTAGTGCACCTACCTACATGAGCTATAAACTCCACTTCTGACAGTTGTTCTCTTATTTAAGCTGCTCTTGTCTTGGGGTGATTCCTTAAGTTGGATCTTACAGGTGATAGCAATAATATTTCCATCGTTTTCTCGAACCACACTCACTCGGCTAATTCCAAGAAACGTCCTTTGTTTTTCAATACCAGATGAATGTGTGATAAAAGACGTACGTTGCAGTATTTGAAATGTTGACAGAGCTAATGTGACAACCGGAAGTTTCACTGAGTGTATCTTGAGGGTGAATATTAAAATATTCATTAACTAATATTTGGTTAGTGACATATTCAATTAAATCTGTAATAAGATTAAAAACTTAAACATTAGGCTAGGTTTTTTATATGTATTTATGGATGTCCAACAAATTCTAGGGGGGGTCTGGACCAACACCTTTCTACATCCTCTATGTTTAGACTGGCTGTATTTAACTTAAGAGAGAGTTTTTACCATAGAATACTACTCAGTAGTCAGGGTCAGATTTATACTTGTGCAGGCTCAGGGGCTGTAAAAAATTGAAGGCCCCAATATCGAACAAATATTTTTTGTTTCAAGTTTATATTTTTTTATTTACAAAATTAACTTTTAAATCTTACCGGTACTACCAAATATATTATTTAAATAAGGAACTATTGCCATTGCAATAAATTAAATTTGTTTTGTTTGTTTTTAGTTAATCTTGATAAAGACATCAAATGATAAAAAAAACTTTAAAAAACCAAAATTATTATATTTTATTTATAAAATCATGAATGTAAATATTCATAAATAAGTTTGTGAAAGCCGAAAGCCTCGAGGCAGTATCTCCTGTCCCCCTCCCTTAAATCTGGGCCTGATACTCTTAGTACTCCCATAAAGTTAAGCAGAAACAAGGATTAATTTCAAGAGGGATGCCTATATCTTGTTCCAGGTTACCACCATTTTTATCCATCCAGGAAACTTTGGAATTTCTCAAGTGAATAAAGTGGTCATTGTAGAACTGGATGTGACAAATCATAAGGTAATGTTCATTTAATAGTCAACTCACTTTAAATAATACAAACTAGGGATAGTGTTCAAGAGGTAAAACAGGTTTTTATTTCTGGAATTTATATTTAACATAGGCTACCATACACAATTACATATATTTGGTTACGGTATCATACACTTGCCGTCACAACAGCTACAAAATTGAATAGCTAACTTCCCAACAAAAATAACCAAACAAATCTCACAGTGTTCACATACATTTATATGATTTATTGCCATATATATTTTTCCAAATGCGCCGATATATCATTCACTCTATGTAATGAACAGGAGGTGTGTGATTGGTGTATCAGTCACAAGGTACATCTAGTAATAGTGGGCCCGGAGGACCCTCTAGCAGCTGGTATCGCGGACTCTCTCCGCCAAGCTGGGCTGTATTGTTTTGGCCCGGGTAGGGATGCAGCCCGCATAGAGTCAGACAAAGAGTGGGCTAAGAGTTTCATGGATCGGCACAAAATTCCCACAGCGAGATGGGGTGCCTTTACAGTCGCGGAACATGCCAAGGAGTTCATTCGCAGGTATCAGAAATTTTCAATTATTTTTAGTAGAGAGTGGCAATATATTTTGCCGATATTATAGATTATGTTACTGCAACCATATTTTGTGTTCTTATACTATTGATATTTCGAGGAGATTGAGAAGAGTTTATTACTAATTAATATTCACTTAATGTTCTATATTTATCTTTTTTTTTCCTCACCTAAACTTTCCCAATATGCTTTAATTATACCCCATTTAGTTAAACGACTAGCAATAAATTAGTACTCTACATAATATATTGCTAATTTTAAAAATATACTACTTACTTACTCACTCTATACCCTATGGCATTCGGTACTCGAAAGTTCATTGCTACCCCTACAAAATTATGCCACCTATCCCTAGCTTGAGCTAGTTCTATCCACTCCCCCTCCTTACACCCTATCTCTTTCAAGTCCATTCTAATGTTATCCTCTCATCTGCGTCTAGGTCTTCCCAATGGTCTCTTCCTATTGGGTTTACCAGTCACAGTATTGACTCTTTTTTCCAATTCCTGACCTTGACATTCTAATGCCCATATGCACAATACCCTCTTTGTTGGGCTATTTTCCCCTCCTCCCCCCTAAAGCTCTGCTAGAAAATCTGAATGATTGCAGATCCCTAATAAATATGTTAATCTAAAAACAGTAAACTAAATAAATAATAAAGTTCCCTAAATTTCTGAATCCAAGTTGTATCACAAGAAAGAACGATATGTTGGGAAGGCCTGTAGACTAAACAGAAAAACACGAGGCTCTGTTGAGTTGCCTCATTAAGGTCATTGGTAACAAGGGTGTATTTTGTTCTAGTTCCAGTTTCCCTGCCCTGGTGGTTAAAGCCAGTGGGCTGGCGGCGGGGAAGGGGGTAGTAGTGGCGGACACCATAGATGAAGCTTGCCAAGCTGTGGATGCCATCTTGGTGGAGCATAAGTTCGGGGGAGCGGGAGATACGGTTGTAGTAGAAGAACTTCTGCAAGGAGAAGAAGTCTCAGTGAGTTAAGACAGATCAGATGTCTTTCAAAGCTGTGCTTTGCTTCGACCATATTTTAGAGGAAGGGGAGAATTTTACTATGAAGGGCTTACTGTTTGTTAAAATGGTGTGTTTTTTCACCCTCTTTTTACTATAACTTAACCTATTTACTTAAATAACCTACACTTTTTTTTATTCATTGTTAAAGTTTGACCACAATAAGTTAATTTGTAGAGGAAGCTTGAATTTATCACAAGTTTTAAACTTTTATCTTGAAACCTCCTCCCACTCTTGGGAAACTCATGTAACTTCTATGTTATCATTTTGACTTGGGCAACTTCATAGGTATTTTTCCCGCTTTTATAGTACATATAACAAGTTTCTAACCACTATTATGAACTTTCTGATTGGTGGGGAAAGAAGCCTATTATAATAGGAGCTACATGACCAAACTAACTCCTCACTCATTCAAAGTTTTCAATGTATTAAGGCATGTAAAGAGAAAGTTCTCTAACCGAGACTGCCTTGATAATGTGTTAAATACTTGTAACATTGTTTATTTGAGGTATTTAACGTCCACTTTCTGAAATGACTGATTATATCAGTACACGAGAATTTCTATGAGCGAGAGCGAAAAAGGGATACAATTTTTGCCAGGAAAGGTCTTTTCACAAACCTTCCAGGGATATTTTACATGCCAAATTGACATGGACGGCCTTACTTCCCACCACGAAGAAAGTTGTTTTATGGATTTCTACCACTCAAGAAAAATTTGTCTACCCCGGTTGGGCTAGAACCCATTAGGCGAGCACTTTACCGCAATACCATCGAAAGATCATTCAAAAGTTATGAAATTAACTCAACGATATGGTGAGGGGAGGCGGTCTATATTTGACCTTGAAAAAATTATTTCAATTTCAAACAACAAATTTTTTATAATTATTAATAAATTAATAAATAAATTAAAAATGTTTGTTTTTATTGTAACTTTTTCTTTTTGAATGTAAAAATATCGGCCCTCTTTCTTCAGTTTATTATCACATTGTTTTTAATCCCATTATCAGTCTACTTATTTTCATTTGCAACAAATAAATCAAAAATAACTACTATTATAGTAACTAAACATTTTGCCAAAAATTAAGGGCACTATTTATGAAAATGAATCTGCTAAGGGGTAGTCAAAGGAAAAAAAAGGTTGGGAACCACTGCCATCCAACATAGTTGTCCACCATGACACTGCTTAGTCCAGCCAATACAAGTGTTATCAACTACATTGGTCAGTTGTGCTTCTGCTACAACCTTGTTATTCTGTCGTTGAATTAGGTACTGGCGTTTACTGATGGAACCAGTGTGCGTGTGATGCTGCCTTCACAGGACCATAAGCGTCACCTGGAGGGAGACAGGGGTGCCAATACGGGGGGCATGGGGGCTTACTGCCCTTGCCCTCTCATAGACTCTGACACGCTAAGAATAGTGGAGGAGAATGTACTCCAGAGAGCTGTGAATGGGATGAAAGAGGAGAAGTTGCAGTTTATAGGTGGGTATTCGATGGACCAACAGAAAACTTCATATTATGATAGTCTCAGAAATGTTATAAATCTTGACTAATTGAAACCCAAACGCATATTGTGATAGTCGCTTTATTTACCTGATTAAAATTAAATACTAGGTGACAACAAATGTTGAAACCTCGCTTTAGCTTGGAGAATATTTCATATATTTGATTCCTATTCACATTAAATTGTAAAAATGTAATTCGCATACCCCTTAAAATTAAAGTTAGAAATGGAACCCTTAAATCATCAAAATCTTGAATCTTTAAAGTATATCCGAGATTCCATGAATTAGAGAAAATATTGAATTTTATTAAAATACTTAAAAAAATATTTTTCCAAATTTGAATTTGAATTTATTTTAAAGCCTTAATACTGTCTATTGGTGGTTCAGACCTTCTGCTTAGTAGACTTTGCGCACCACTAAAAATTAAAATAAATAGTTTGTCCCATTATTCCTGGCATGACAAGTCTATAATGTGTCCTAGGTGTGCTATATGCTGGCCTCATGCTCACTAAAGAGGGTCCTAAAGTCTTGGAGTTCAACTGTAGGTTTGGAGATCCAGAGACTCAAGTGATATTACCTCTGCTGGAGTCTGACCTTTACCAAGTTATGTTGGTAAGTTCGCACTTACTAACGCAGACCAACCTTATATAGTCCCATCAATGGTTTGGTTCTCACTTCTAAACAATCTTTTTTTTTAATTAATGACTTTTTTTGTATATGTCAAGAGTGGGGTGCTTATTTTAATTTGTATAACTTTGTTGTATCTCCATTGCTGAAAGAACTGGCTAAACAAAGGCGTTGTAATGAATTGGAAAACAGTAAAGAAGAATGTTGATTACTCAAAATAGTCTTGTCCCATTTGTGCATTAACTAGGCCAGATCTGGCTATAAGAGCTTTTGTTATATTACTATTGAAGCTGACTTATTATAATATATTTTGAAGGTAATTTCTCTGCCCGTCGCCAGACCGTACGGATTAGAACTTTGGGTCATCAGTGGTACTGGTGTTAGAGGGCAACCACCAGGCCCAAGGTACCGGGTTCAAGTCTTTAGGGGGTCGCGATCCATGTTATTGGCTCCAATAGTCTTTAAGTATTCAATTCCAAACCAGTTCTTCCATAAGCATATACATCTAAGTTCTTATATTTCTTTTACAACACCTTTAACATCACATTTTGAAATACCTTTTAGTACTAATAAGTAAATCAAAATTCAAAACCTTCGGTGTCATTTCGAACCCAACCAACTACCTTGCCACCGACCCTACCCTTCCCCGCAATCTATCCCGACAGATCCGGCCAACAGAAGGGACTAGGCGACATATAGAAGTTTTTAAGACAGTAAGGTAACTTTATTTCATTTAATATACAAATTTGAGAAATAAATATTCCTCACCCATTCCCACACTTAAACTTGAGTTCTCATCACCTTATTTCTCACCCTGTTCTTATTTAGATGTACAAATTAAATCCCGATTAAATCTCATCGAATATTTATTTAAATTGTGTTCATTAAATATAATAACTTTAAAAAAACAACTCATGCAAACACTCCATTTCAAAAGGTTAACAGTTCACAAAAGCATGTTTAAATTCTAAAACATTGTTTGAATTAAATGCATAAGTATATGTTTTGAGTTTTGACCCTTGTGTAAATGTTTATCTTAAATGAAATTTAAGTGGTCATCATCTTCTCTTTTGTTGTTTCCCTCCTCTCCAAGGCATGCTGCGAAGGAACTTTAGGAGACCTGGAGCTACAGTGGAAGACTGAAGTATATGCTGTGGGTGTGGTCATGGCCAGTCAGGGCTACCCAGAATCCAGTAGCAAAGGAAATATTATCACAGGTAGGGCGAAATATTCTAGACATCGCCGCCAACTATGTTTCATTTCTACTTATTTTTTTATGTTTGAAATAAACCTAATAGTCTCGAACATTAACCATTGAATCTCTCAAAACACTGAAGAATGTTTAATGTTACATAATTTTGGTTGTATAAAATTTATTTAAAGTTAATGAAAAGTTAATTACCTTATTTTAAAAATTAACATCTTGCACCACTTTCCTTTGTGAGCTTGGAATGGAAACTTGTGTTGATACTTTTTACATAGTGAAGTTAAACCATTTTACTTGATTTAAATAAAGGAAAGGCTTGTACCAAAAGGCAGGATTCAATAAAACAAGGGCTGTCAACCTTTTTAATAAATTATTGGTGGGTGGAACTGTTTGAAAAAAATATTGAGCAAAATATTTCAACTTTTATATTTTTCTCATTGGTGGTAACTCTATTATGTTTGGAAGAAGGTCCAGGAAAGGTGGATAGAAAACATATAAAAGGAACAAACACAATATGGCTTTTACAAATAAAAGGAGAACAGTTCACACTTTACACTGCTGCCATTGGAAACAGAGGTAATGGCTGCCTCTTAAATAAAATTGATCGTCACCACCCAATCCTGTAACCCAAGTTTCATTGTATCGGAACTCATGAGGGAGGAGTGTGAAACGCACAACACAACTTTCTAAAAGAGGGGAGAAAAATGAAAATGGTAAAGGTTGATAGGACACATAGATAGGAACACATAAAAGGAACAAAACATATTGTGTTTGTTTCCTTTTATATATTGTTTTCTATCCACCTCTCTTGTACCTTCCTCCAATTATATATTACAAACAAACTCAATAAAGTGAAAATATGTTTTCCTTAAAGAGATATATATTATTAATTTTATTATTTTACATTTACTTTTCATGGCAATTTTTTAAATTTCTTGTATTTTCCAATCAACATGATTGTTTTTATTGATCAGTTTAAATTTATTTTATTTTCTCGGCCATGTCTAGCCGATATTGTTGGTACTCTGAAGTTGCCCATTGTCTATAGTATGTGTGGTTTTCAGGGCTCGAGAAAGCATCCAGTCTCCCTACAATCCAAGTATTTCACAGTGGGACGGCAAAGAACCTCCAGGGCTCAGTGGTGACCAACGGGGGCCGAGTACTCATCGCAGTCAGTGTGGCCACTGAGCTGGCCACTGCTGCGGCACGGGCAACATTGGCGTGCACATTGATCCAGTTCACAGGCGCTCAATTTAGACGGGACATCGCACACAAGGGCATAGCCAGGTACAACTGGCAGTATTTGAAAGTTGAATTGAGTCAAATTTTAGCAGGTGTTCAAAGTCGACTTGAATTTGATCCAAATCTTGAAAAATGTAATCAGACCTACTCAGCACGTTTTATTTTGTCTCAAAAATCAATTTGATTCAGTTAAAAGATATAAAAGAATCTATCAATGTTTCCTGCTTACTTATTTTAAAAAAATATCACTTGTTCAGCTATATTAAATTAAGTTAAATTACAAATTTGTATGATCATATCTTTTTTCACAAGAAAGTTTATTTCCTAACTCCTTTATGTACCGAGGTTAATATAATCTGGGCTTATGAAGATACGATTGCACGTTGGGCGCCAATTAAGATGATACGGAATGTTTTCAAATATACGATGGGCACCTATTATGATACTATGGTACCGTGTTGGTTGCCAATTATGATGTTCTCGTTATTTGATGAGATAATTGGTCTTTATAGCCCCATAATCGAGCGCCAATTAAAATAATGTTCTCGGTATTTGATGAGATAGTTGGTATTTTTAGCCCCATGATTGAGTGCCAATTATAATGATATTTCTTATACTTATGTAATAAGTAAGACTTAAATTTGCACACGATTTATTTAGATCATTGCATCCTTGGTGCTGAAGATTCAACAGCACTACATAGCCAGGTACAATCGGCAGAATTTGGTTTGTTTGACTCGTGCTGGTATCTGGGGGGTGAAAGTATTTGAAAGTTGAATTGAGTCAAATTTTAGCAGGTGTTCAAAGTCGACTTGAATTTAGTTCAAATCTTGAAAAATGTAATTAGACCTACTCAGCACGTTTTATTTTGTCTCGAAAATCAATTTGATTCAGTTAAAAGATATAAAAGAGTCTTTCAATGTTTCCTGCTTACTTATTTTTAAAAAAATATCACTTGTTCAGCTATATTAAATTAAGTTAAATTACAAATTTGTATGATCCTATCTTTTTTTACAAGAAAGTTTATTTATAAACTCCCTTGTGTACCGAGGTTAATATAATCTGGGCTTATGAAGATACGGTTGCACGTTGGGCGCCAATTAAGATGATACGGAATGTTTTCAAATATACGCTGCGCAATGGGCACCTATTATGATACTATAGTACCGTTTTGGCTGCCAAATGATGTTCTCATTATTTGATGAGATAATTGGTCTTTATAGCCCCATAATAGAGCACCAATTAAAATAATATTCTCGGTATTTGATGAGATAATTGGTATTTATAGCCCCATGATTGAGTGCCAATTATAATGATATTTCTTACACTTATGTAATAAGTAAGACTTAAATTTGCACACGATTTATTTAGATCATTGCATCCTTGGTGCTGAAGATTCAACAGCACTAGATAATTACTGTCTTTGATATATTACAGAGTTTTCTATTTTATTACAAAGTTCTTGTCTATTGCTGTCCACTGTAATGGATTCATACGCACAAGCGGCTTATATATGACCTACCCCTTGCCTCTTGGACTCCTTGTAACCAGTGTCAAAACCAACTAATAGAAAGAGTCCTGGCAACAGATGTTGTGAAGGCTAGCTTCATATTGGGTAGAGGGAGCTAGCGTCACTTACTTTTTTTGGAAAACACTACTGAGTTGATTTTTGAAATACAAAATAATCTTTATGGTGTAATCTATTGACATTAATTCTGAAAATCGCGTGATTCTCCATGGATGAAGTCTTAAAAGGATATTTTATATAAGGTTTATTGAAGAAAAATACCTTCATCCATGACTTTTTAATTACATCATATGTTATATGTGTATTTTAGATTTGTCGTCAACCCATTTTTTAATCCAGTTGATGATAGATATTATATCAATTTATTGAAAATTTTTACATATGACATTTTGTTGCTCATTAAAAGCAAAATATAATCAATCTTTTGAATATTAAGGTCACTTAATTCCTCTACCAATTTTAAAACTATCTAATACATTAAATTAAAAATCTATATATTTTGTTATAGCTATTCCTTAGTTTTCTATTTAAGTCTTAACTTTAAATATGAAAGGGGTCCAAAACATTATCATTACAGGCTCTATTAATTTATTGGAGTGAGGACTCCGAACTGTTCTTATCCTGCTGGCCAACACCCACACCTTGTAATCCTCAGCTAATATTTTAAAAACAATCTCCAAGATACTCTCAGTGGAGGTCAAGACAATCAAAATTATTGCTGTGGTTCTAGGAGCATCCTTCAAGGGGGTCGGCTGACTTACAAGGCTAGTGGTGTGGATATTGTGGCGGGGGACTCGTTGGTTCACAACATCAAACCCATGGTGGCCCTCTCGACCAGGAGTGGGGTATTGGGAGGAATAGGAGGTTTTGGTGGACTGTTTGACCTCCAGGCCGCGGGTTACAAGGACCCTCTTCTTGTGTCTGGCACTGACGGCGTGGGAACCAAGCTCAAGGTAGGGAGGAGGATTTTGTAACAGAGATCAAGCTGGATTCAATTGAAATTTAAAGAAAATGAGGAAAATAAGGGCATTGAACTTACCAGGACCACAGAAAAATACAAATAATATTATATGAATTAGGTGGCCAATCCACGGCATGCGTACCACTAGTAGCGTGTGGTGGAATTTTGAGTGGAACGCCTAAAGTTACCATAGATAAAATAATAACTAATGAATACATTGGCAAACAAATAAAAGACCTAATTAGCCCAAGTTAATAAATTGCTTCTGTAATATTAATGATAATTAATAACAGTGTCTGGTTTTCCACTCTCCCTCCACGAAAATGCGGGTTCACTTCCTCTAATTCTACCTTCCCAATTCCTAATCCATTAGCGTAATTAGTACTTAAAGCGTATAACCTGAACGTGTAGTAAGATGGGGTGCTAAATAATAATAAATAACAGTGTCAACAAAATCCGAGCTCAAGCACTCAACAGAAGGGAATTCCGCCAACTCCTCAAAGCAGAATAGGAAAACAAACACCATGATTAGATTCTGCTTCATTGTAATGTATCTTGGCAGGTGCAGGAATAAACTGCTTGAGAAACTTTGGAGTTAAATGGATAATATTCTGAAGTTTCTGTAAAAAAAACCCAGGGAAATATCTTATGAGTGTATGCCTTTAAAGGATGAAGTTTGGATATGGGATATAACTTTTATCACGGATGTATTGGGCCTCCTTAAGAGATGGAATTAACATTTGCAAAGCAAAAATAACCCTTTTTTTAAACAAATTCAGCTCAATATGGCTTTTAAAGCAGAGATCATCAGGATGAAAAGAAAAATGTTTATCTTTTCACAAACCTTCTTTCAATTTCTATGGAGAAAATCGTTCTCTACTCTTATGATGTGCAAATTTAAATTCATGTTATTCATAACTGCTGGCCTTAAGCTATCCTTGTCAGTTTGGTTCTACAACGCAACTTCCTAAAAGAGAAAACCAAAAAACACAATTTGGTTTTCTCTTTTAGGAAGTTGCGTTGCGCGTTACACACTCCTCCCTGATGAGTTCCGATAGAATGAAACCTAGGTCGGGGGATTGGGCGGTGACGATCAATTTTCTTTAAGAGACATCCATTACCTCTTTGTCCATTGGCAGCAGTGTAAAGTGTGAACTGTGTTCTTCTTTTCATTGTAAAGGCCATATTGTGTTCGTCCACCTTTTATATGTTTCTATCCACCTTTCCTATACCTTCTTACAAATATAATACAATTACCTCATAAAGCGAAAAGAGGTTATCCTTATAGAGTTATATAGTGTATATTTTGTATCTTTGAGTGATATATTCTTCTAAAGTATATTTGTTCGGCTTTCTTGTGCTGAATAAAGTGTCTGACGTGTTTTGAAAACTACCGTGCTGCGTTTCCAATTTGAATTTTTGGGCCTACACTTTTCCTATAAGCCTTTCCATTCTCTCCTAGTGCATAGATAAACTTATTGTTTCAGATAGCTCAGAGCTGCGGCCTTCACTCCACTATAGGGGTGGACCTGGTAGCGATGTGTGTAAATGACATCTTAGCACACGGGGCTGAGCCGTTATTCTTTCTCGACTACTTTGCGTGTGGTCGTCTAGATGTGGAGACAGCCAGCCAGGTGGTGGCTGGAGTGACTGAGGGGTGCCGGCAAGCTGGCTGTGCCCTCATAGGTTTGATAATACCGTATTTTGACTTAAGTTGGAAAGTCTGAGCTTATCTTACTATTAGTTATTATTACAAAAACTAAGTACATGCCAAGCTTTGAAATTTTTAATTTTAATCTGAGCCTTGCTAGGATTCATATTCGATTCAAAATTCCTGGATCTTAATATTTGATTCAAGTCATTTGAGAAATTTAAAATCCAAATAGGTTCCATAAATAAATTTTATGGATTCTAATCCAAAACCAAATCTAAAACCCAAACCTTTTGAAAGAGGTCAACATAACTCCATTATTTGGCTTTATCATAGAAATTTATGAATTTTGTAATCTTAATCCTTAGTTATTTAAATGATTGAATCTAGTTTGGATGAGCTTCATTTAATTAAACTCACATCCAAAGATATATATGATTTAGCAAAATATTTGATTCGGTTTTATTAAAAATTTAAAATCATAGATTCACACCAGTTTAATGAAAACATCATATGACACAAAAAATTAAATTGCCTACTTAAATTTAATAATAAATAAAATAATAGAATATTAGGAAAATGGTTAAATTAAAAAAATAAAAACACTAACACATATTTACAATAACTTCAATATTTCAATGCTATTATAGCATATTCCTCAGGAAGTAGTAGTAATTAGTAATTGGTCTAATTACTACTACTTCCTGAGGAAGATGCTATCATAACATTGAAATATCGAAGTGTGTGTAAATATGTGTGAGTGTTTTTACTATATTTGTGCACTGGATCTTAATATTTGATTCAAGTCATTTTCGAAATTTAAAATCCAAATAGGTTCCATAAATAAATTTTATGGATTCTAATCCAAAACCAAATCTAAAACCCAAACTTTTTGAAAGAGGTCAACATAACTCCATTATTTGGCTTTATCATAGAAATTTATGAATTTTGTAATCTTAATCCTCAGTTATTTAAATGATTGAATCTAGTTTGGATGACCTTCATTTAATTAAACTCATTTCCAAAGATATATATAATTTAACAAAATATTTGATTCGGTTTTATTAAAAATTTAAAATCATGGATTCACACCAGATTAATGAAAACATCATATGACACAAAAAATGAAGTTGCTAACTTAAATTTAATAATAAATAAAATAATAGTTTAATGTTTATAGGATCTTCCTCAGGAAGTAGTAGTAATTAGTAATTGGTCTAATTACTACTACTTCCTGAGGAAGATCCTATAATAGCATTGAAATATCGAAGTGTGTGTAAATATATGTGAGTGTTTTTACTTCATTTGTGCTCTACCATTTTCCTAATATTCTATTATTTTATTTATTACAAAAAATTTTTGCTCAATGCACTTTTTTTTATACATATTACTTAAATTTAAATAATGTTCCTTAAATTTATGAAGGTGGCGAGACAGCAGAGATGCCCGGTCTATACTCGGGGGATGACTATGACTTGGCGGGATTTGCTGTGGGGGCAGTGGAACGAGAACACCTGCTCCCACGAACTAAGGACATCCTACCGGGAGACTCGGTCATAGGTCTTCCGAGCAAGCGAGACAGCAGAGATGCCCGGTCTATACTCGGGGGATGACTATGACTTGGCGGGATTTGCTGTGGGGGCAGTGGAGCGAGAACACCTGCTCCCACAAACTAAGGACATCCTCCCGGGAGACTCGGTCATAGGTCTTCTGAGCAGTGGTGTGCACAGCAATGGGTACAGTTTGGTGAGAAAGATCCTGGACAGTACAGGGGCTAAATATGAGGACAAAGCCCCCTTCAGCACAGCTGGAAAAAACTTTGGTTAGTCTAAAATATGTCCTAAACACTTTTGTTAGGAAAAAGTCCACAAGACATGTTATTAAAGCTACATCATATAAAAGATAGCCCTGTAAATGTCCATCTTTTATAATACCTGGCACATACCACGTTTTAGGGGTGCGCAAAGCCTACTTTTTCAATTTGAAGTGTAGTCAAATCAAATGATATACAATATTCTAAGTGTATGAATTATGATTTTAACACAATATCCTATTTAAGATTTTTATCGTGTGGCAATTAGCTTATAATTTACATACCATAACAAAAAAATATATACAAAAATCTAGGTATGGACAGGAATAATATTTTTACTGCAGGACTCGAACGGAAAATTATAAAAATAACGCCTTAGAATAATTTTAGATTAAGAATATATATTGATTTTTTAAACTAATATGGTTAGATTTGTAAGCGTAATTTAAATAAAAATATAATAAGATCATAAAATAGGAGTGTGGGAATAGTGAATTATTTAAAAAAAATTGAACAAATATTGAATAATTCCATTTTTAACGGAAATTTATTTTGTTCAGTTTTTTTTATAAAATTATTTATAGAGTGCATAAAATACTACAAAACATTATGTTTGACACCCCTACAATTTCCTTTAGGTTTTAAATTGCAAAATATTATCTAGATTTGAAAGCCAAAGTTTTTGAACCACTAATAAAAGGTATATACGAAGTGGCCGAGTAAAGGCCTTTGCGCACATCACCGGAGGAGGTCTAACAGAGAATGTCCCCAGGGTCTTACCTCCTAGTTGTAGGGTGCTCTTGGACGCTAGCAAGTGGGAAATACCGTCCGTGTATGGCTGGCTCGCTGCCACAGGTAACAACACACGTGTAAAACATTTACCTTTCATTTCCCTTTAATTTAAGATGTTTAACAATATGCTATATGAGTACATTATCTTTTTTACTATGGCTGGGCCGATCAGCTATTTTGCCGATTATTTGTTGATAACTAAGCCAATCGATGAAGCTGATGAATTTTTTTTTGTGTTTAAAAGATTACAGATGTTAAAAACAAATGTTCACTTGTCATTTTTATTTTGTTCAATATAGTAGGTTTACTTATAAAAGTTTAAATGAAAACCTTAGAATTATTTTAAATATAATTCACTTCATCAATAAATAACGTCACTATTCCCTGTCCATCAAGAGTGTAACTGTTCACTTGATCCTGAACTTTTACCAGAGAGTAATAAAGAGCATTAATGATATTTAAAATGTATATAATACACTTTTGCTTTAAGCATTGATGTCATCTTCCACTGAGCAATTTGTGTTCTAAAATCTCTATAGAGAGATACCCTTGTTGCTGACCTCGATAGTTTGGGTTGCCATCTGCTGCACAATACCCTCTTTGTTAGGTTTTTCCAACCCCCCCAGTCTACACCTCGTTAGCAATCTATAACAAGAGATATTACCAACTCTTATTTTGAATGGGTGTTTTCAGTGTTGGTTCGTAGACTGCCATGGTCCTGATGATGCAAAAATCTTCAAACAGACCTTCTAATCAGCTTGTTTTATCTCAAATTTGCAAGTTCATTCTTCACTCAGATAAGCTATGGAATTCTCTGAATGTTCTATGAACTTATTTCATGTATACTCTCAGTTTTTATCTATTTTTATTCCTAGCACTATATTTCTGCACTCCCTTTCTCACCTATATACATTTTTGCCTCCTAACTTAATATTTTTGTTAATTTTTTTTAAAATCAAACATTGAAAGGAGGATAGAAGGGTGAGGCCTATACGATTAACAGCAAATTGTAGACATCAAAGTTCACAACATAAACAAGTTTATTTAATACAATAATTGAATATTAAATAAATAAAACATTATATCCATCTACAAGAGCAAAGACACAAGTTTGAACAGACAACCACAAAATCCAAGCCTAAACCTGTTTATGAATCAAGAAACAGGCAACAACAGTATCCAAGTAACCATGATCACAACCTTTAGGCTTGTTGCTGTAGCCCAATTTGTGTTTTACTCTCTTCCGCTGAAGAAGGGGACTGATATACCCTGAAAATTTCATAACTACTATGTGTTTAGTTGGGTTTTAATTATGAACTTTTGAGGTCTACAGTTTTCTGGCAGGTTATGTAGGCCTTGTCCTTCTAGCCTCCTTTCAATGTTTAATATAATACCGCCATTTGGTGCAATTTCTCCTTTGTTATTTTTGTTGTTGTTGTTGTATGCTATTAATATCTTGTTAAAATTTGATAGTAGATCTATATTAAATTATTAATTTAGTTGCATGTCTGCATTTCTTGACACTCATCTAGTGTTTATCGATATACTGTTTTACAAATGTTTTACTGATATATTACCAGGTCATATTTTGACCTTTTAGTTTGGTCAATTATGTGTCCATTTTAGAGATATTAAACTCAATTCAGTGCTAGTATCAGAAGAATTTGAAATATTAACCTAAATAATGTGTGTGTATTGGCATTGTATTTGACTTATTCAAGTTCTTAAAAGTGAACCATTTAAGATGTATATAGTGAGTAACCGTATATCTTGTCTGGTAAATCCACAGCATCTCTACATACAATTGCAGAAGGTTTCTAGCTTTCAACTTTCCAGACTTATATATTTTCTACATTTCAAATTCATTAAACAAAGATGAACTGCCAAAAGTTGTGGGGTTTGACTTGGCTAATGGACCATTTAAACTATTAAAAAATGAAATATTGCTCCTTCTTCTGAGTCGTGTAAACACTTGTGTTGAATACATAAAAATATCAATAATCGAAACACATGTGCAAGAAATCTATATAAAAAAATCAATGAATAAAAATTGAAATCTAATAATCAATGTTGATGAAAACAGTGTCATGACAGCTTTAGTAAACACACAGGCTATTTATTTATTTTGTGTTAGCATAGTTCCCTGGTATCTGAATAATCCCACATTCATCTTAAGGCTGAAAGCACACCATGTTGAGGATTATGTGTTAACACACAATGGAACGATATATTTTTGTGTTATCATGTGTGGAGCTCTCTTGATTGCGTGTTTCCAAATGGAGCGGCCGCACACTACATGGAATATGATCTAACAAAACATTACTAACACAACAACACACGTTTACACAAATCAGTCATCTTCCTTGCTCCCATGTTTTGTGGAACACAATGTATGGAACATTTTTAACTGTGCATGTGTCACCATCTTGTTTACGAGTCTGTCGAGCTGGAGAGTGCAGTGTGATGGTTTAATATGACGCTAGTTGGCTGTCGAAGCTATTGTTTCAAGTTTTTTTTGTTTTTATTTATTAGCAAAGTTGTAGGCAAATGTATAGTATTTGTTCAGGAGAGGCCTGAATTGTACAATTTTAATACAAAAGATTATCATTACAGTTTTCTACAATCTCTTTTTTAAACATTGGGTGAACCCAGACACTTCTTTTGCGTTCCTCTTATGAATGAGGCATCCCTAACCACTCCCACAACAAAAAAACTTCTTCCTCATCACTTTCCTCCATCTTGACAAATACAGAAATTATGAAAGAATAAAATCTTTATCATGTTTAGTACCGTTATGTTCCATGATCTAAACTACCTCCACACAAATTTGTTCCATGACACAAAAACATTTTTTTTTTTCATCGTGTGTCAACACATAATGTTCGATGCAGTGTTCATCCAGTCCAAAAGTGAGTAGAACAACCAAGTTGAATCAGGTTAAGTTTTTCAACCAGAACCTCCTATTTCTGCTATCTCTTTTATTCCCCATTGTCGTCATGTGGTTGCTACTAATTTTGTGTGTCAACTGTGTTATAACCCTAGCTGCCAATCAAAGTTTTCATTTTACTAAGACCTACTCAAACCAAGCATGTGAAGGTTTTTCTTATTATTATTATTTTTGCATCTTTTTTTAAAACTTTTGTGCTTAGTGAAAAATTAAAATTAGCTTATTAGTTTATTTCTACAATTTACAAAAATAAAGAAGGTATTTTAATTTATATTTTTATATGAAAACTATCTATTTTTAATGTTCTTGCTTTAATATGTGTCCAATTAATTGATAATAAACACAGCCTAATCCATCAATGTTTTGTTTCAGGAGGCGTTAGAGAAGACGAATTGCTAAGGACGTTCAACTGTGGTGTAGGGGCGGTGCTGATAGTAAGTTCTAGTCACCAGGAAGAAGTGGCCCAGCTTGTGGAGGGCAGGATCATAGGAACAGTACTCGAACACTCTGCGGGAGGTGAGGATGTTTAGTAACTTGGAGCACCATCGTTCTAAGCTGCAGTTTCTACGATACTTTCATTTTTATTAGTGATCTGCGAGCTCAAGTATTTTAATTTCAAGTCGAGTTTGAGCGAACCTCTCAGAGGTGTCGAGTCAGGCTGAGCTTGTTTTCAATATGTAGGTTTTTAAAATCAAAACAATAATCAGATACTTAAAATGTAGTAAAAATTTTCTTTGGAATAACACTAGCAGAAGAATTTTTCAATGAAAAGAACAAATGAATGACAACTGCACAGTTCACTAACGGCCAGACAAGTAGAGAGGAGAGCCAATCTCAGGTTTACTGAGCATATAAGACTTGAGCACAACCTTTTAGAGTACATTACGGTTCCAGGTTCCAGTCATATGGTGGGTTCGGTTCCAGGGCCCCGCTGTAAAGTAGAATACAGCCTTTTTTTAACTTTCAAATGCATATAAAATAAAAACTATCAAATAATCAATTTGATCAAGTTTTCATCATCGATAATAGATAGTTAAAATCATCTCTTTTTTTAAACATTGAAAGGAGGATAGAAAGACAAGGCCTACACACTTAACAGAAAATTGTGGTCCTCAAAGTTCACAACTAAAACACAACATTATGTAATTATCAGGACACATCAATCCCCTTCTTCAGCAGAATTGTGAACTTTGAGGCTTACGATTTTCTGATGTGTCTTTGCCCTTTTATCCTCTTTTCAGTGTTTAATCTTTACAATGAAAAGAAGAAGATGGTTTACACTTTACATTGCTGCCACTGGACAAAGAGGTAATAAATAAAATCGATCGTTACCCACTAATCCCCCGACCTAGGTTTCATTTTATCGGAACTCATCAGGAGGGATTGTGAAACACGCATTGCAACTTGCTAAAAGTATTTAATTTAAAATTGTGATTGAAAGTCAAGGTATTAATAATTATTGTATTTAAGGTAACTCTATTTTTTTTTAAACTCTTAATAATTTCGAATCTTTCAAATATCTCAAGGTTCGTGGAATCGAGTATTTGAACGTACCATCTCTACTCTTATCCAAAAATAATAATTTTACTGTCAAAGGATGTGTAGAAACATCAGCAACTAAAATAAAACCATGTGATCAAATAACTTCACAGTATGGCGGAGTGAAATGTTTGCTCTATTTCATCCCCCAGATAGCCATGTGGAGGTAATCAACTTTCAAAGCTCCATGGAGGGAGTCATGAAGCCGTACGTCGCCTCTATGGTTCAGTCTAGGGCCCCTGTCAGGAAGAGAGTGGGGGTTCTAATATCTGGCAGTGGTACCAACTTACAGGTAGTACAATACACACATTGTTTGGTTAAGTTACTAGGGAAGTTTGTATCACACCTGACCTAACCGGGGACTCATTCTAAAGCAACACATTAAAAAGTTTTTTTATGTCACATTGGTTCTTTGTCTTACCTTCAAATAATTTCTTGAAAAGTTCCTCTTTAACTTCCAATCTTTATTCCTAAGGTTAAACCGATTTCCAAGGTAATTAATTCTTCATTCAATGTTGATGTTTTTTAATTGTTTCAGTCATTGATTGAGGCCACGGCGGACCTGGGTCGGGGGACTGGAGCGGAGATAGTCCTTGTCATCTCCAATAAACCTGGAGTACAAGGACTGGCTAGGGCACAAAAGGCCGGCATTCCTACTATGGTGACTAAAATATTTTCTGTCAAACTCTTAATTATTATGGAAATGAAACCCTCATTTTGTAGATTTTTTCTTGCTTCAAAACACTTTCTTTATGCCTACAAAGCAAATTCAATCATTGTTTACAACACATTGTTTATTTGAACCCTTTTTCTCCTTAAAATGTATCAAGAGTCAACCTCAAAGTTATTTTTGGAAACTTTCACAGTGCTTGTTTAAGTGTATCATTTTGGCTAAATTTTCATACTGTTGTAGTTCTCCCTAATCCTTCTCTAGTGAGTCACTTCATTGTGTTTCCTTTATTTAATCCTTTATCAAAATCATTCCTTTTACATATTTATATCTGTGTGTCCTATATCTCTTTAAGGAAAACCTCTTTTCAATTTTTGAGGTACTTTGTTTTATTGGCCAGATGGTATGGGGAAGGTAGATACTTTTTATCTCTTTTGTGTCTTTTGGTTTTCCCTTTTAGTAAGTTTCGTTGCTCATATCCTACCCCCGCCTAATGAGTTACAATTACAATCCATCATAATGTGAAAATTACATTTCTAAAACTAGCCCATTAAAAAAGTACTTAATGATAGGGGTTCTTATAAATGTGAAATTTAAAGTAATATTATAATTGAATGCCATTACTAATGAGTTACAATTACAATCCATCATAATGTGAAAATTACATTTCTAAAACTTAAAAAAGTACTTAATGATAGGGGTTCTTATAAATGTGAAATTTAAAATAATATTATAATTGAGTGCCATTTCAGGTGATCCGTCACACAAATTACTCGTCTCGAGTTGACTTTGACCTAGCCTTGCACGAGGCACTGGAAACTGCTGGTGTGGAGCTAGTGTGTCTGGCCGGATTCATGAGGGTCCTAACAGGGGAGTTTGTCCGTCGATGGAGGGGTCGTCTCATTAACATCCATCCTGCTCTCTTGCCACTGTTCAAGGGGACACACGCTCACAGACAAGCACTGCAAGCAGGTGTGAGGATCACTGGTTGCACTGCACATTTTGTGGAGGTAATTACATCAAATACAAGGTAGTTGTGCTATTTCTGTGGCTATGGGAGATATCTTTGGATATTGTTTAGTTAATAAAATACACCCAAATATCCAGAAGATCCAATTTAAAAAAATTATTTTTTATATCCATTACTGTTTCCAAACCGTGGCCCAGATTTTTGTTGTTGTTAAAATAATATATTTTCCGCTCCAGCAGGCTAAGCCTGTCGTAGCTTCATCTGCCTTATAATATAACTTATACCAAAGAGCTTGATGAAGAGGAAGAATGTGGCGAAAAAGACGAAAGGAGTATTTAAAATAGTGTTTTTAATAAATAAAATGATAGGTTTAGGAAAATTGCAGAGCACAAATAAAAGTAAAATCACTTACAAACTTTGATATTTCAATGCTATTATAGGAAGTAGTAGTAATTAGACTAAACAGGATGTTGTCTTCTTGTTTGTAAAACACGACCCATTTTTTTGCTTTGTTTGTCTGGTTTTAATATTACTTAGGATTCATATGAAATTATTTTATTTAACAAAGATTGACATTGCTAGTTTCTAAAAGGTTTGATAAATCATATCTTATGGGCTGTGTGTATGTGCAGGAGGACGTGGACGCAGGGGCCATCTTGGCCCAGGAGGCAGTGCCCATAGAGTTAGACGACACAGAAGAAACATTACAGGAACGAGTGAAGCTTGCAGAACACAGAGTGTTCCCTAAAGCTCTAACTTTGGTGGCCACAGGGAAAGTTTGGCTCAATGACTCAGGCAAACTAGTTTGGGCGCAGAAGACCCAATAAAACAACACTTGTCTCATTATCTCAAAATAGGGTCTTTTTACGACTCAATATTTTTTTTTATCCTCAATTGAAATAAAAAAACTACTTATATCAAACAAATTTAAAAGCCAAGGTTTTTGTATTATACTTGGAAGAAGGTACAGGAAAGGTGGATAGAAACATGTAAAAGTAACAAACAAAATATGGCGTTTACAATAAAATGACACAGTTCTCACTTTACATTGATGCCATTAGACAAAAAGGTTTGTGATTTATCTAACCAATACTTAAGTATGCTATTCCCACATTTAAATCATGCTGCCACTAGACAAAGAGGTCTACTGAGCAAAGGACCCGGGTTCGAGTCCCGATATGACCAAAAAAATGTATCATTTGTGAAATGTGGGTTTACCCTTTCGCAGTTATGAATTAATGGCCGGAGACTGGATGTTGTGTCTGTCCTAGTTTTAAGTTGGATTATAAGACATATGAAGCTATGACAGGCCTAGCAAGCCGGTAGTGGTAAATATACGGCTTGGATAAAAAACTTACCCAGGTCACAGGCTGGAAACTATAATGTGTAAAAAAAATTAAACAAAGAGTTTCTTTGGGACAATTTATGGTTGTTATTATAATTAGCACCGCGTCTTACTACTCGTTTGGGTTATACGCACTTACGCTAATGTGTAACGGTAGGGTGATTGTGAGACGAAATGGAGGACCTACAGTTTAACGTGGAATCCGAACCACGGTGGAGGCCTGGCATTCCCCACATTCACAAGATGTCTTGTCAGAGGTGAAGGAAGGGTTTGGTAATCAGGTAAATTTGTGCCGGGACCGAGGATTGA